>CAHIKZ030001523.1:0-230000 GCA_903632075.3 Acanthosepion pharaonis | reverse complement strand
TCTTCTTCTGCCTCCAGCTGTGAGTAAATAGCAGGACAGACTGGGTTCTATAGCCTTGGATGGCAACTGGTCTAGCAGAAGGACAACGTTGAATTCAAAACTTGTGAAGGGTCCTTTGGGGACCTTGTGGCACGTGCACCAGGCCTCTATATTCGTCCCTTCATAAAGTGTGGATGATTCGGCACAAAACTTTCACCACAATAATCAAATCACATGTGTTGGTGTCGAGCTGTCGGTTCCAGGAACTGAGCTGCTTGACCCGCATACGTCGAATACGACGCGAGAGTCGAATATATATATATATATATATATATATATATATATATATATATATATATATATATATATATATATATAATAAGGAGAGAATCAAGAATAGATTATAAAAAAATGTTTAAAAAATATTGATAATGTAAATTTATAATTTATGATATAACAATAGATTTAGAATGTTTTAACTTGAGGCTTCAACGCTGATTTTATTTAATAAGCTGAATGTTTGATTTCGAAAAAATAAAAAAAGAAACGAATTAAATTTTGTTACAACTTGCAGTGAAATGCTGATTAAAATAACAATTGTCCAAACAATTAGACAAGTTAGAGATATTCATCAAATCGGGCGATTAGGTTCATTGAATAGCCTTTTTTTTCTTCTTTTTTTTTTTTTTGGTATATTCCGAGTGAAATCGGTTGAAAGTGAATAAGCCCCACGAGAAGGAAGAAATCTGATTCAAACGCAACTGAAAATAATGACTGCTGCAAAATTAACAATCGATTAAGATCCACGGTCATTTTGTTGAATCTAGAATAACTAAATTAGATAGGTTTTAAAAACTTTTACTTTACTTTTGTCCAAAGTAAAATGCTTCTTAAAGATTGGCGCAATTTTATTTTTAGTTTATCCAGTTAATGCAGTTGTTGGAAACATCTTATTCTTGATTCAATTTCAGCTCACTAACTGATGAATTGAAAGTGAATCAAGGAATGAAAAAATGTTCACTAAAAGGATCAAAGTGTTTCTATCGCCATACAAAACAGCTTAGAAAAAAATGTGAAATAAATATTAGAAAAGTAATTATAAAAGTTTATTGAATAATTGTGACATAAAACTCAAATTCTGAAAACGTGTTGCAAAACATTTAAAACTTAAGTGTTAAAATATTGAGCAGATTTAAATTTTTTTTTCAACTGATGAGATGAATATAATTCATTTATTCCTTTGAATGATTTTAAAAACTGGTTTGCCTTTTAAAATATGGACGACGATTAGATAAATTAACAATGTGAATTTTATTACGTTTAATCTCTTTAAAGTGCGAAATATCTCAGAAAAATTTACAAAATATTCTTTACAAAATATTCTTTACAAAATATCTGCTTTCTATAAAATCATGTGAATGCCCTTAGTTTTATTGAAATGATTATTTCCCATAGATATTGTCATCCAATTTTTCATTTTTATATTTGTTTTCTCGCATATCATTGTAAAGATTTCCTTCTAAACATTGATTTTCAAATCTATATTTTATATCTCCTTCACACATATAATTAATAATAATTTTTAAAAAATTGTCCTTCGATGTCCATACTCGGTTAGTAGTCATAATTCGACAAACCCCAGAAAGCAATTTCTTTCAGTTAGAATACTCGAATTTTCATCTGGATATTGGATTATAATTTATGAATTCTCTGAAGTGAATGAAAAGATATCTTACCTTAGTCGATTTTAATTTCCATTATTCTTTAAGAAAATATTTCTTGCATAAAAACGGAAATAATCTAAACGAAGCAACTTTGATGTAAAGAAACGATTGTTTTCTGAAACGTTGTTCTCCGGATGCAGATTGCATTTGTAAGAACGACTTTGTTGATGAATCGCGTGCCTCATGTGTCGGTATCTAGAGTTGGCTGCAAGTAGTATGCTCATTAAAGAAGTCCATAACATTCATTCAAGTGATTGTTCCGTACAGCTACAGTAGTTTGTAGGTGCTTATAGTCAGCTAATAAATCATGTGTCCCTTCCGTCCCTCGATGGTCGTACCGCCGTCGTCGACGTTGTCACCTTCTCCACCTTTGTCTCGATGCCACCGCCGCAGGGTAAAGTGGCAAGAGTGGTTACCGTTAAGCCGCTAGGCGAAACACCCCACCCAACACAACATCGATCCAAATCAAGAAAATATTGATCCATTACGAACTGGCTGTCTTGCCAGACTGGTTGAGACCGGGCCACCTGGGATATTTGGCGCTTTAAAAGAAAATCACCTGTGCAGAATAAGAAAAGCTCTGAACGTTATTCAAACATGCATGGATAGGAGGATGGTAAACAGATGGCCGCAGGAGAAGGCGTTTGAACACTGGAATAAAGAAAACATATAATGACAAAGTTATACATTGCGTAATAACTTGTTATAAATTTCTAAAACGTTTTCAAATTAGTTTGATCTAGTTCTGAAGTTCTATCTTTCAGAATCGATATGTTTATAATTTTTAGATGTACACATGTGAATTAAATAGTAAAATTTTAAAATGTTCTTGGTGATCCAATCTGGTAATTTAAATAACACAAAATTCAATGGTTTCAAAACTGGTTCACACGACTACACAATAAATAAATGTATCTACAATTATTGGCGGCGAAAAGATTCTATTATCTTCCTTTAAATAAATAAATCATGATACTAAATGCTATAGATTTCAGAAGTCATCAGCTACAACCGTCACATACTTCTGTTGTAACGAATATAATTATGGACATAAAATGTCATTAATTGCAAAAGAGCTGACATTTAGGAATTGATAAAATCTATACGATTCTAAAGTTGTCGGACATGTTTAGTATCATTTATAAATTATTTCTTTTGGTATCCCGTTTCTTTACTTTATTCTTTTTCTGCATTTTTTGATGAATTAAACTTAATTTTTGTTACAGGTTTCTTATAAAATCAATATATGTCTTCATGTAATTTTCTTCGTTTATTTAAAAATTTACTAAAAATCGTAACTTTTTCTCCATTAATTTATTTTATTATTCGACATATTTTTTTGCATTCTGTAATTTAAAAAAAATGTAAGGACTAAAAGGTCATGTTAAAAATTTAATAGAAACTAATCAAAGGCAACTATTTTATAAAACTATTGCACAAAATTGTATAAAATTAACACATTACAAAATAATGGAACTTTAATAAAGGTAGTTATTATATAGTATTGTATCATGTTAATATTGTTAATTACTTTGACTCTGTCATTTTAGTTAACATTAATTAATCTTAGAGTTACCCTCATCCATGAGTTAAATAGTAGGGCTTGTTTCTGAAAAAATTATCATTCTCGGAAAATTCTTAATGCAATATTCACTTAAAAAAAAAGAATTATTCTTACAATCCAAAATATATATTTTGCCTTTCAATAACTCACAAAAACTGTAAAAAATTAATTAAATCAAAGCCAGATTTTCCAGATACATATAAAATACATTTTGTTCAAATTTAAATTCAAATGATTTATGATATTTTAGTATGTAAAATTAGCTCATGTAATATTATTATCTTATCAGAATTTATGTACGTATAATGGAGATTAAAATTTACTAAGATATTTTTTCATTCACTTCAGAGAATTCATAAATTAAAATGAAAATTCGAGTATTCTAATTGGAAGAAATTGCTTTCTGTGGTTTGTCGAATTATGGCTACTAACCGAATATGGATATCGAAGGACAATTTTTAAAAAATGATTAATTATATGTGCGAAGCAGATATAAAATATAGATTTGAAAATCAATGTTTAGAAGGAAATCTTTACAATGGTATGCAAGAAAATTAATAAGAATTTTTAAAAATTTAACTTTGAACAAGATGGCTTGTATTTCTATTTAGCAAATCTGGCAACCATAATTAATCTGTCTTTATAGTCCATTGTTTATTCTACGTGCATATGTTGCTTATTAGCAATCAGTCAACAAGCGGGTTGGGTTTTCTTTCGCTACAACATATTGTCTTGAGGTCTATGGCCTAATGAATTAAAGCATTGATTCGTGAATTTGATAATGATTATGAGTTCAATCCCTAGGTCGGGCAGTGTGTTCTTGAGCTCAGTGGAAACGTGCTAGCAATAACTGAGAAGTACTAAAAAAATAAGAACTAGACGATATCTCTATAAGTGAAACGAGAAATGTTTACCCTGTAGATTAAATAAAAGGGTTCATTTCAGAATTCCTTGCATGTTACCCAGATCAATATACACCTGAGGAAGAAACGTTGTGGCGATAGTTCGAATATGCTAGTGTATATGATAACTCCTCATCCCAGAAATTTATAAAGCGTTAGAAGCAAGTAAAATTCATTAATAATAATTAATTAAGGTATTTTATTTTAAAATATACTCTCCTCAACAGTCATTCTTGAAAAGTCTGTGATATCTGCATTTTGAGTTTTACAAGCATTTGTAAAGGAAGGAAGGATTTTATTTATTTATTAATCCGACAGATTTTTATTGCTTAAACGTTATTTTAATGGATACTAGTATTTGAGTAGGATTCAACGGGGAACGCAGGTTCCAATCCTGCCTGCTTCCTGCCTTGTCATTAGATCTGACATGCCTCTTAGCTACCTTTGACCTCGATAGCCAAGCAAAATCTGAATAATGCGTTTAGACACAGATATTTCTTCGACTCTCGAAATAAAAATATCTGCTCAGTTTCGTATATTAACGTAAAAACAAAGCAATTTCTAAATAAAGGAATGAGTTTTTTATTTATTAATCTGAGAGAGCTTTTATTACTTAAATGTTATTTTTAGTGAATACTCGGTAAGTGCATATTTTTCTAAGATTTCTCAGTTATTCAGGCCGGTAGTCGAAAATAAATACTGTTTAATAAATAAACGGAACGTCTACTCAAATACGAATATCCACTAAAAATAACGTTTAAATAATAACAATGATTTGTACAAATAGTTATTTGTAAAAGAAAGCATCTAATACTTTAGAAATGTTTAATACGAAAAACTATTTGTTAATTCTGTTATCGTTAGTTGGCAACTGATTTAAAAATAGCAAACATAGTTCCATTTGTATTATCACAAAATATATTTTAAAATTTGATATTGTTAAACTGTAACATCTTTAAAAACATCTTATTTTTTATCATCATAAATAAAAATTTGAAGTACTTTTGCTCTTTAACTAGTAAATCATAATTAAAAAAGACTACTCTCACCATTTTTGAGGCTCTGCAAAACTTTTGAATGCACATTAAAACAGCGAAAGATTTCATCTAAAAGCTAAGCAAAATATTAAGAAACAGGAAAATTCTATTAGAAACAAAGAGTATTGAACTACAATGTAATGAATGAATGTTGGTCAATTTCTTAACAAAAGATATGCTTCTGCTGAGAATACCATAGAGTGAACATATGAGTAACGAGAAAGTTTTTAAGGCAAACAAAAACAAAACGGACATTTATACTTAGAATTAGAAAAAGACAGTTGACATTACTGGGTTACATGAAGTGGCTTGGAAGACATATTGAAAGCAAAATGGAGGTACCGAGTAATGAGTAAATGAGAAACATTGGTAAGACATATATGAAGGACAGGAACTTGTAGAGAATCATGAATCATGAAAGAACACGGTACATAAAGAATAATTTATTTTAGTAATAGTAACTACGTGTATAGTTTCAGTCATTTGATTGTTTGACGGTTTATAAATCGGGAACTGATAGGCAGTCAAAGTGCAAGAACTTTGCTATTTCTTATCCAACAAAAAGTTTTAAAAATATGATTATAAAATAGTTTGTTTTATCCACGTTGTGAAGCTGAGTAAAGAGCTATTTAGCGAACACTCTATTCAAATATTTTACACATTTGTATGCTTCATGCTCAGACATGTTTCAATAAGTCAATTCGTGGCAACAATATGTCAGTCATTCTTTTGTTGAGTGATACAGTAATCTTTTCTATAAACCACAGACTTTCGAAATATAATAAAACAGAACAACTATTTAACTGAAGTTGTGGAACATGATTAGTATAGATAAACTGTTTCCCGCGTTAAGGAATATTTATATACTCGACCTAGCCTGAAAAATTGCATACGCTAAAAGTATTCTAATGGTCAAACTTCATTGTCTCTTTATGTGTTAAGTAACATCAAAACTTAAGTTTTCAGCCTCCAAACAAACTGAAAGAATTTTAATTAATTAATTAAGTTTTAAACTGAAAAAGCATTTATTTTATTTATTTGGTTGAACAATTGTACTGCGTGATTAAATTTTATTTGCGTTATATCTTTAAAGGAAATTAGCATTTTTCATGTATCTCTTAATAATATTTTTAAGTAAGCATTCAAACAAATTTGTTAATTGTAAGAAATACTGGTATCATATCATTTTTAAACAAAGAAAGCCTTTCATTTGTAAAATAGTTTTCGTTATTTGACAAATGTGTCACGTCTTTAATCTTTAACTCTTTAATCGTCCTCTATGGATATCGGCTCGGAATGAGCCAAGTTCGAACTCCAGTCGAATTCGTTAGATTCACTTACGCACAAATACACTTAGGAAAGGTATGAATCCATCTCTTTCCCCACTGCTATGTGTTGAATAGCAGGATAGACTAAGTTCTTTTGCCTTGGTTGGTAACCAGTCTATCGCAGAAAGAAATGGCAACTTACCGCGGGAAAAAATCTGCCTCGTCAGTCATGTATCGAAAGATCGCCCAAACGTGTATCACGTATGACACTTATCTGGCTGCCTACTACAGTGTATGTGAATGTGAAAATTGAATGTCAAATAAGATTGAGTTCTAAAGACAGACAGCTACCAGTAAATTGTTCCTAAACAGTCAAAGATGGACGGTGGGTGATCAGACGACAAGGCTGATGAACGCGTCATTATAAGTGGCCAAAAAGCTTGATGTTTCAGAAGACCTGTTTGAAAGTCTTGTCAGGTGACATAAGAAAAACGCAGAATGTATTTAGCTTATGTTGGATTCAAAAGTTGACACCAACCGTGTAAAAGTGTAAAAGTTTGATCTGTTGATAAAAGGAAGCAACAGAAGTGAAGTTTGTAGAAAGAAATAGAAATGCAAGTTTAACAGCAAAATACAGAGACTTGCATAAAAAAGAGAAACTATTACAAATGCTCATAATCTGCATTGGAAGTGAAAACTGTAGTTGGCATCATTGTATAGCGGCTCGGATTGAGGAATCGGAGAGCCGTGTTCGAATTCCAGTCGAATCCATTTACGTGCTTATATCCTTGGGAATGGTATGAATCCTCTTCTAGCTATGGGTAAATAGCAGGACAGACCGGTTTCTATAGCCTTGGATGGCAACTGGTCTACCGCAGAAAGAAATAGTAACCTACTGTGGAAAAAATCTGCCACATCAGTCATGTATCGAAAGATACATGATCGCCTAAGCGTGTATCACGCATGGTACATAACTAACTGACTGAAGTACAACCAAGGAAAATTAAAATGACAAAGAAAAGGAAAAAAAGAAAAGTTTGAAAAGTTTATCATAAAATATCGAATTACTTTTAATTTCTGCTGTGAATTTAAAAAGTAAAAAGTACTTGATCGTAAAATAAATAAACACTCATAAAATAAGAAATATGTTGATTAATCTGGCGAGAAAGGGCTCAGACGATATTCGTGCTTATTTTCCTTTAAAATAATTCGATAAAAAATATACTGAAACTGATCCTTTCAAATTGTATTGTTTTAAAAATATTTTTTATGCCAAATCAAAGGTTACAGGAGGAAACGCTATAGCTTTGATTTACACGTGGGTTTCTAGCATTGACATGTTCTCCCATTAGTGTCATCAAAAGTCAAACATTTTTTTTTAGCTTTTCTTTAAATTGTTAACTAAATGGTAATCAGATGCTCGAGCTTTTCGCCTGTTCATTTCCATTGCATCAGAAAGGATTTGATTGTCCTTTTGTATGATATCTTATACCTGGACAGCTTCTGGTGTACCCATTACACGATTCTTTTCTTCTGAAAGAGTGATAAATATACAGAGATGAACATGCTACAAGTACTTGAATATTTGCAAGCATTGAAAATCAGCATTGGAAATTTTCGAATTTACTTGAACTTTGGTGCCTGAAGCAAAAACACTTCTGCATGTGTGTGGGGGGGGTGAGAGAGCGAGAGAGAGAGAAAGGGAGAGAGTTATACAAACATTTTTCCTTGAAAAAATTAAAACGTTCTGTTGCATATATACGCTACATACGATTTTAATGTCGTGTACATCTACCATTTTGTTAAATATTTGTTTATTTTAGGTTTATTGGCCTGATTATTTCAGTACCTTCATTTTTCTTGCAGTTATTTTATTTTTTGTTAGTTTAAGGCTGTTTATGAAAAAGGAAATTATCGATAAACAGGTAAATGCTATTCTTGTAACAAAACAATTAATTGTCGCATTTTAAGCCCTTTTTCAACAATTCTGTTAAAAATCCTGTATTTTAAGTTTCTGTGATTTTTATACTTGTTGATAAACAAATGAACAACTTTATTGGTTAGTGGTAATTTTGAAATTTGTTGGCAGAATATTTTTAGTTTTGAAAAAAACTTATTTGATAGATTGTGAGATAAGTTATAATTCAGTTAAATGCTGTCTAGCAAAAATAATGATATTCACTGATTTCGTCATTTTTTTTCATCATGAAAAAGGAATTATTGTTTAGTATTATAAAAATTGGATTTGATATTACATAACAAAATTTACATTAACATTTAAAATGATGATTAAGATAAGAAGGGAATCCAAAAATAAATTCTGATGCCGAGTCATTTGTTCTTGGAACGTAAGGACGCTACACCAATGTTGCAAGTTTGCAAGCATCAAACACGAATGAATGGATTAAATGTCAACTTATGCGAAACTAGGTTGACAATTAATGGGGATTTCGTAAGCCCCATACATGAAGGTAGAGAGAAAAAAATGAAATAGATGTAGGGTTAATGACATATGAAAATGTTTTGACATGATGGCACGAAGAAATGTATTCTGGGATGCTGTAAATTCTCGGATAGAATTCATTCATTTAAACTGAACTTTAACATAATTATTGTTGTATACGCACCAACATCGCAGAACACGGAGGAAGATAGTGATAACTTTTAAACTTCACTGGAAAATCACAGGAAATTGCTATCATCATGTGAGACGTGAATACTAAGATTGGAAAAGACAGAGAAAGCGAAATAGTTGGCAAGTCTGGATTAAAACCCCAAAACGATCGCACCTAATGTTGGGTTCAATGGTGCACAACAAACGATCAAATAATTACAAACACCTAGTTTCAGGAGCACCCTAGATGCGTAAGGATATGGAGAAGCCCGGGAGGTAACACGAGGAACCAGACTGATTATCAGAATGTACACGCAGTTTTACACTGTAAAACATACCCAAGTGCCGATTGTGAGAACGACAATCTTTCAGTTGTATTCTACGTCAAAATAAAGTTATGGAAACTGAAGGAAAACAAAACAACACCTAAATTGCAATACAACAGACTTCTGAATTACTCAACTTGCAAAGAGATTTTTATAGGCAGTCAAAAAACAAATATCACTTGGGCGAGGCTAAAAACTCAAAGTGGAACGCCATGAGAGAAGCATTAATGACGTCGGCGAATGAGATCATTCCAAGGAAAACGAGACAGGGGAAGAAAGAGTGGATGACAGATGAAATTCTAGACATGATGAAAAAGCGACAACGGACAGAGCCAAGAAATGGCAAAGAGTACAGAACACTACAGAAATTAAACTAAAATATAGGCAGGCTAAAAAAGAATGGTTCAGTGAAAAGTGCGTGGAATTAGAAAGGATGAACAATATAAACAAAGCAAGTAAGCACCACAGAATAGCTGAACAAAAAATTTTACTCATCAATATGCTGCATAAAATCAAGAGAAGGAACACTGATCATAGAAAAATAAAAAAATACTCCAAAGATGGACCAAATATGTCAGAGTATTTCATAATGAGAGAAGCCTACAATATGCAAAAAATGTGGAAAGGCCGGAGATTCATCTCCTTGTTCTCACCTGTATGCTCGGCCGCTATAGCCCATAGAAATTACTTACGGCTGATTGCAACAGACGACTCTTGTCTTTTGCTTGTAAAGAGTGCAAGCGTGGCCTTAACGAAGGAAGTTACTGTTTACTGATAGAATGAAACAACGTATAGTATCTCGCAAGTTCAGTTCTAAAGATTGGCGGTTTCTGCTAGAGTGCTGAACAACAGCAAATCCTCAATCTCTCCTCTGTTCAATCAGTTCGAAGTCCTGACATCTACAGCAGATAAGGTTGAATGCTTTGCTCGGAAATACTCTTTCTGAAAAAATCTGTCCGTGCTTATATTTTAGAAGTCAGTACTCTCAGAAAGTGTATGGATAGAAGAAAAATGAAGAATAAAGTAAAATAGAATATTAACAAATTTTAACCAAACATACATGCATTTGAGCAAAGATTGTACATTTTTCTTTCTCTTTGATCACGTGTTGGCGACGTGATTTAACCGGATGAAACCCAGACAGTGAAACGACCTTGAACTCTCTGAAACTCAGCAGAAGAGAAAGGGTCAGTGACCTCTTTTCGCCCATACAAGAAAAGGGTCCATATTTGGAAATCAAAGACCACGTGATGAAACCAAGGCGCGAAAAACGAACGGCGCAAAGTTAGTCCGGCTTAGGTTGCAAAATCGAGCGGACGGGTTCGCGGTAAATGCGATAATCAGCTATAAATTTGGTTTCACCGAATGGATTGTTTGACAGGAAGGCGACAGCCAGCTATCAATTTATGTGAAAAGAATAGAAATCTAAGAGGATTTCGAAGCTCAAACAGTTTTAACAAGTTTATAACCCCAAAAAGAAGTAAATAAATAGCGAGAATTATTGCGGAACACATAGTCGACAAAGATGTATTCAATGTCGATATGTTATCACAATTCTCAACAGAAACGGCCGAGCTCTTACAAAGCCAAGTGGAAATGGAGAAAGTCAGAATCGAAGCTAGGCAAAAGTTAGAAATGGCTAAAATCAACGCTGAAGTTTAAATTGCCAGGATAACCCAAGAAACTCAAATCCGAAATATAGAAAACAGAACAGAACATAGACAAAACGGATCTGATTTGGCGAGGCAAGTACAGTTAGTGCCAACGAGGAGGATGTCGACAAATACCTCCTTCAGTTCGGAAAATAGCGTCCAACTTAGGTTAGCCATTGGATGCATGGTCCATACTACTCAGACAACCTTAAAGGGCAAAAGCGCAAGAAGCTTATGCCGCTGTGTCTATCGAAGACAGTGCAGATTACAAAATAGTAAAGGCAGCCATTTTAAAAAGCATATGAATTTGTGCCTGACAAAAATTTCGCGATTATAGGAGATCTAATGGAGATACTTATATAAAATTCTGGGCGCTTTCATTATATTTTTAGCCATTATCAAGGATGGTTTTAGTTTTTACTTTTTTAACGGGATGTATGGTTGTGTGTGTATGTTTCTAGAGTTATAGCGATGTTTTATTTTCCGAACACAGCACATTGTGGCCATGTTAGTAGTTAATATTATGGAATGTTAGCTTTTTTTTTTTTATTATTAAGGCTTCCATAATTTTTAATCTTTTTATATGTGAATGAGGTTATGCTTGTATTTCTACTAGTATGTTTCGGATGGAGTCTGGTAAGTTTGGGTGTGTGTTTGAATGGGTTTTGATGGAGCTTTGGTCGGATAGGTGTAACGTAAGGCGTCTGGATAAGCATGTAGTAGTGTGGCCGATGTAATTATTTATGAATTCGGTTTGATCAAAAACACAAAACCTCTACGAAATGATACTTGATGGTTTTCTCTGTATTTACTGTGCCTGTGTGTTCGGTGAAATGCGGGTGTGTTATCGAATCTGTCACGTTTGCTCCCCACACGAAAAATGATTATCAAGTGAAATGTGCGCTCTCTTATATAAGGAATTCTTTCTCGATAACAATGATTAACGATTTCACTTTACCTAGCCAGGCCCAAGAAAATGACAATTTACAATGCATATAGCTCACATTTCATTATCTCCATATTTCTATAAATTAGCCAGATGGCTCTCATACCAGTTACCCACCAGAAATCCAAAATAATGATAATTATGAATATTGCATGCGATTGTCGCAGAAATGGGACAACTGGTTTCTCTCTAGCCCCCCAACTTCAAATTAATTTTTCCCTTACCAGTTTTCAAACCTTGTACTAACCCTTTTCAAACAAGCACTATGACCACCCAGGTGGAGTTCATAAAAATCTACTCAAGTGTCACATATCAGCACACCAATCCCATTCTGTCCGAAAGATATTTCGCACTGACACTTGAAAAATACATTAATCTTACTTTATCAGCTATCAACAAAGCTTCTCATTTCCTTCTACCAGGGTTCGTAAATCTCCTGAAGCCAAACTTGAATTTGTTAAACAATATTTTAATTTTCTGCTTATTTAAATTTTAATCCTCAAACGCCATTTTACATTTCTACTTATGAAACGTCGATTTGAGGCTCGTTACATTTGAGTAAAGCTGAACAGAGATTATAGAATAAGCAAAAAAGAAGTTAACAACATTGGTAAGACAAGTTCAAGAAAAATGGATTTAGGTATATCACAAAGATTTGAAAAGTATTAAAACAATAATAGGAAATAAAATGGATTGACCAGCTAGAAATATTTGAGGAAGCTGGCATTGAAATGTAAACAAAGATTCAGAATGTTAACATTGGCTACAGATATAAAAGCAACTAAACGACATCTCTAGATAGATGGTAATCAGATGCTCGAGCTTTTCGCCTGTTCATTTCCATTGCATCAGAAAGGATTTGATTGTCCTTTTTTTGTATGATATCTTATACCTGGACAGCTTCTGGTGTACCCATTACACGATTCTTTTCTTCTGAAAGAGTGATAAATATACAGAGATGAACATGCTACAATTACTTGAATATTTTGCAAGCATTGAAAATCAGCATTGGAAATTTTCAATTTACTTGAACTTTGGTGCCTGAAGCAAAACACTTCTGCATGTGTGTGTTGTGGGGGGGGGAGAGAGCAGAGAGAGAAAGGGAGAGAGTTATACAAACATTTTCCTTGAAAAAAAATTAAAACGTTCTGTTGCATATATACGCTACATACGATTTTAATGTCGTGTACATCTACCATTTTGTTAAATATTTGTTTATTTTAGGTTTATTGGCCTGATTATTTCAGTACCTTCATTTTTCTTGCAGTTATTTTATTTTTTTGTTAGTTTAAGGCTGTTTATGAAAAGGAAATTATCGATAAACAGGTAAATGCTATTCTTGTAACAAAACAATTAATTGTCGCATTTTAAGCCCTTTTTCAACAATTCTGTTAAAAAATCCTGTATTTTTTAAGTTTCTGTGATTTTTATACTTGTTGATAAACAAATGAACAACTTTATTGGTTAGTGGTAATTTTGAAATTTGTTGGCAGAATATTTTTTTAGTTTGAAAAAACTTGTTTGATAGATTGTGAGATAAGTTATAATTCAGTTAAATGCTGTCTAGCAAAATAATGATATTCACTGATTTCGTCATTTTTTTTCATCATGAAAAGGAATTATTGTTTAGTATTATAAAAATTGGATTTGATATTACATAAACAAAAATTTACATTAACATTTAAAATGATGATTAAGATAAGAAGGAATCCAAAATAAATTCTGATGCCGAGTCATTTGTTCTTGGAACGTAAGGACGCTACACCAATGTTGCAAGTTTGCAAGCATCAAACACGAATGAATGGATTAAATGTCAACTTATGCGAAACTAGGTTGACAATTAATGGGGATTTCATAAAGCCCCATACATGAAGGTAGAGAAAAAAAATGAAATAGATGTAGGGTTAATGACATATGAAAATGTTTTTGACATGATGGCACGAAGAAATGTATTCTGGGATGCTGTAAATTCTCGGATAGAATTCATTCATTTAAACTGAACTTTAACATAATTATTGTTGTATACGCACCAACATCGCAGAACACGGAGGAAGATAGTGATAACTTTTTAAACTTCACTGGAAAATCACAGAAATTGCTATCATCATGTGAGACGTGAATACTAAGATTGGAAAAGACAGAGAAAGCGAAATAGTTGGCAAGTCTGATTAAAACCCCAAAACGATCGCACCTAATGTTGGGTTCAATGGTGCACAACAAACGATCAAATAATTACAAACACCTAGTTTCAGGAGCACCCTAGATGCGTAAGGATATGGAGAAGCCCGGGAGGTAACACGAGGAACCAGACTGATTATCAGAATGTACACGCAGTTTTACACTGTAAAACATACCCAAGTGCCGATTGTGGAGAACGACAATCTTTCAGTTGTATTCTACGTCAAAATAAAGTTATGGAAACTGAAGGAAAACAAAACAACACCTAAATTGCAATACAACAGACTTCTGAATTACTCAACTTGCAAAAAGAGATTTTTATAGGCAGTCAAAAAACAAATATCACTTGGGCGAGGCTAAAAACTCAAAGTGGAACGCCATGAGAGAAGCATTAATGACGTCGGCGAATGAGATCATTCCAAGGAAAACGAGACAGGGGAAGAAAGAGTGGATGACAGATGAAATTCTAGACATGATGAAAAAAAAGCACAACGGACAGAGCCAAGAAATGGCAAAGAGTACAGAACACTACAGAAATTAAACTAAAATATAGGCAGGCTAAAAAAGAATGGTTCAGTGAAAAGTGCGTGGAATTAGAAAGGATGAACAATATAAACAAAGCAAGTAAGCACCACAGAATAGCTGAACAAAAAATTTTACTCATCAATATGCTGCATAAAATCAAGAGAAGGAACACTGATCATAGAAAAATAAAAAAAATACTCCAAAGATGGACCAAATATGTCAGGAGTATTTCATAATGAGAGAGAAGCCTACAATATGCAAAAAATGTGGAAAGGCCGGAGATTCATCTCCTTGTTCTCACCTGTATGCTCGGCCGCTATAGCCCATAGAAATTACTTCTTACGGCTGATTGCAACAGACGACTCTTTGTCTTTGCTTGTAAAGAGTGCAAGCGTGGCCTTAACGAAGCGAAGTTACTGTTTACTGATAGAATGAAACAACGTATAGTATCTCGCAAGTTCAGTTCTAAAGATTGGCGGCTCTGCTAGAGTGCTGAACAACAGCAAATCCTCAATCTCTCCTCTGTTCAATCAGTTCGAAGTCCTGACATCTACAGCAGATAAGGTTGAATGCTTTGCTCGGAAATACTCTTCTGAAAAATCTGTCCGTGCTTATATTTTAGAAGTCAGTACTCTCAGAAAGTGTATGGATAGAAGAAAAATGAAGAATAAAGTAAAATAGAATATTAACAAATTTTAACCAAACATACATGCATTTGAGCAAAGATTGTACATTTTTCTTTCTCTTTTGATCACGTGTTGGCGACGTGATTTAACCGGATGAAACCCAGACAGTGAAACGACCTTGAACTCTCTGAAACTCAGCAGAAGAGAGAAAGGGTCAGTGACCTCTTTTCGCCCATACAAGAAAAGGGTCCATATTTGGAAATCAAAGACCACGTGATGAAACCAAGGCGCGAAAAACGAACGGCGCAAAGTTAGTCCGGCTTAGGTTGCAAAATCGAGCGGACGGGTTCGCGGTAAATGCGATAATCAGCTATAAATTTGGTTTCACCGAATGGATTGTTTGACAGGAAGGCGACAGCCAGCTATCAATTTATGTGAAAAGAATAGAAATCTAAGAGGATTTCGAAGCTCAAACAGTTTTAACAAGTTTATAACCCCAAAAGAAGTAAATAAATAGCGAGAATTATTGCGGAACACATAGTCGACAAAGATGTATTCAATGTCGATATGTTATCACAATTCTCAACAGAAACGGCCGAGCTCTTACAAAGCCAAGTGGAAATGGAGAAAGTCAGAATCGAAGCTAGGCAAAAGTTAGAAATGGCTAAAATCAACGCTGAAGTTTAAATTGCCAGGATAACCCAAGAAACTCAAATCCGAAATATAGAAAACAGAACAGAACATAGACAAAACGGATCTGATTTGGCGAGGCAAGTACAGTTAGTGCCAACGAGGAGGATGTCGACAAATACCTCCTTCAGTTCGGAAAATAGCGTCCAACTTAGGTTAGCCATTGGATGCATGGTCCATACTACTCCAGACAACCTTAAAGGGCAAAGCGCAAGAAGCTTATGCCGCTGTGTCTATCGAAGACAGTGCAGATTACAAAATAGTAAAGGCAGCCATTTTAAAAGCATATGAATTTGTGCCTGACAAAAATTTTCGCGATTATAGGAGATCTAATGGAGATACTTATATAAAATTCTGGGCGCTTTCGGTTATACTTTTAGCCATTATCAAGGATGGTTTTAGTTTTTACTTTTTAACGGGATGTATGGTTGTGTGTGTATGTTTCTAGAGTTATAGCGATGTTTTATTTTCCGAACACAGCACATTGTGGCCATGTTAGTAGTTAATATTATGGAATGTTAGCTTTTTCTTTTTTATTATTAAGGCTTCCATAATTTTTAATCTTTTTTATATGTGAATGAGGTTATGCTTGTATTTCTACTAGTATGTTTCGGATGGAGTCTGGTAAGTTTGGGTGTGTGTTTGAATGGGTTTTGATGGAGCTTTGGTCGGATAGGTGTAACGTAAGGCGTCTGGATAAGCATGTAGTAGTGTGGCCGATGTAATTATTTATGAATTCGGTTTGATCAAAAACACAAAACCTCTACGAAATGATACTTGATGGTTTCTCTGTATTTACTGTGCCTGTGTGTTCAGTGAAATGCGGGTGTGTTATCAGATCTGTCACGTTTGCTCCCCCACGAAAATGATTATCAAGTGAAATGTGCGCTCTCTTATATAAGGAATTCTTTCTCGATAACAATGATTAACGATTTCACTTTACCTAGCCAGGCCCAAGAAAATGACAATTTACAATGCATATAGCTCACATTTCATTATCTCCATATTTCTATAAATTAGCCAGATGGCTCTCATACCAGTTACCCACCAGAAATCCAAAATAATGATAATTATGAATATTGCATGCGATTGTCGCAGAAATGGGACAACTGGTTTCTCTCTAGCCCCCAACTTCAAATTAATTTTTCCCTTACCAGTTTTCAAACCTTGTACTAACCCTTTTCAAACAAGCACTATGACCACCCAGGTGGAGTTCATAAAAAATCTACTCAAGTGTCACATATCAGCACACCAATCCCATTCTGTCCGAAAGATATTTCGCACTGACACTTGAAAATACATTAATCTTACTTTATCAGCTATCAACAAAGCTTCTCATTTCCTTCTACCAGGGTTCGTACCCTCCTGAAGCCAAACTTGAATTTGTTAAACAATATTTTAATTTTCTGCTTATTTAAATTTTAATCCTCAAACGCCATTTTTACATTTCTACTTATGAAACGTCGATTTGAGGCTCGTTACATTTGAGTAAAGCTGAACAGAGATTATAGAATAAGCAAAAAAGAAGTTAACAACATTGGTAAGACAAGTTCAAGAAAATGGATTTAGGTATATCACAAAGATTTGAAAAGTATTAAAACAATAATAGGAAATAAAAATGGATTGACCAGCTAGAAATATTTGAGGAAGCTGGCATTGAAATGTAAACAAAGATTCAGAATGTTAACATTGGCTACAGATATAAAAGCAACTAAACGACATCTTTAAGTAAAGATCACGAAATTGAATTTGAATGATTACAAAATTTAATTTGAACAGAGTATATAAAAATGAATTTCTCAACAGTAATTTTTAGTGATGGATGTAGAGCTAAATTAGTTGGACCTGATGATTGGGGTAGATCTTGGGTCATCAACGGAAATAGTCAAAGAGCACAATTTAAAAGACAACAGAAGCGGATATAATATTTTGGGTTAGTATTGTTAGAAGTAAAACTATAGGTGCTTTCGACTTTAATGAGGGTTTGAAGATGAATGCAGAAAATTATTATTATGACTTGAAGAACATGTTCTTTAAACTTTACATGTCACAACCAAAATAAAGAACATTTAAAGACAATTATATAAAGAATACATTCAAGCAAGACAATTCTTCTTCACCTTTTAAAAAGCTGATTACTGTTCACCTCGCAAAAAAGATTACAAATACAACATATTAACTTAATAGAAAACATGTGATCTATCATTAAAAGGAGAATGAAAAACAGTATTCAAACAATGATATCTGCAAAAACAAATGTTTCTGAAAGTAGTGTTAATGTTGAAACAGTAGAAAAGTTAAGAAAATCAATGGAGAAATGACTGACGAACGCTGAATGTCAAATAACTCATGTTAACATGTAAAATGATAGTTTATGATCGATTCATGATAGATTTATTGAAGCCATTATGAAAAACTTGACTGCATGTCGCACATTGCGAAGAATTTTTACAAGCATCAAAACTGATGACTGGATCATCAAATATTGGAAGTGAAGAGACAGACTATTCCATCTATTACTCTTCGGGTATTAAAGGATTTGTGTTATATCTGTACTTGGGTCAAGAATTTCAAAACCAATATAAACGTTTAACATTTGAATATAGAAGACACGGAGTAGAACTTACAATCAGAGGTTACAATTCTCCCTGTACACTCTCATCAACTCTGGTATGCAATCGATTTTTTTTTCTAATTTGAAAGCTGATTGCAACTAAATCACAGCACTTTAGCAAGAATGATCAAATTTTCATTAAATAAGAAACATCATTCCGGTTGCCAGAAGACATTATAGCGGAGAGTTTGTGCCTAAGCTGGAGTGGCGAAGGATTTTATTCACAGGCTCTGCATCCATTACTCCCAGACAAAATACTATTTGGTATCATAAATGGTATTGCTGATTTTCAACGATTGAGGGACAAACTTATTGATTATGAAGAACTGGAGAATACATTTTACTACTTGGATAACATCACAGTTGCCGATAATGCTGAACACGATAAGCATGCTAAATTTTTTAAGGATGCAGCAACGGCCAGTTGATGCTTAATAATCCCAAATCTTTAAAATCAGGGTCGTCTGTTTTTAGTTACAAAAACAAGACGATGCGGGAGAATTACTTCCTTACACTAAAACTTAATTTTTAAGAAGTTCATAATTATTCCGGATGTTATTTTATTATGGTGCAAATAGATGTTTACGTAATCATTTATTATTATTAATAGTAGATTTACGATAGACATTTAGTTTTAGATCATTATCACTACCATTTGACATGACTGAAGAAAGGTAATATAGTGTACTATATCTGACTATGTACGGAGCAAGATCAAAAAGTTTTCGTAGGCCGGCAGGAATCTTTTCTCGTTTCTATTAAGCGTCGGAAGATGTCTTGGTTTCGCTACATAACACGGCATAACAGAGCCTCTGCAAAAGACCACCATAGAAAGCACTGTTGAAAGTGGACGCAAGCGGAAGCGGCAACTCCAAAGTTGCTCAGACAACATCAAAAACATGACAGTGCCGGAACGCCACTGCCAAAAGAACATCCTTGTGGAGGTTGTCTCTTTCTTCTGCCCTTAGGTTTCCCCGATGATTGATGTAGTCAAGGGACTGATGATGACAATGACTATATTACTTTTTTCTGTTTCATAAGTTCTACTGTACGTTCAGTGTCGTTTAATTTATTTACAACATCAGATTGTGTGGGTTATATTAATAAAGTATTATCAATGTATCGGAAATACGTTGATTGTTTAGGTAAATATTTTGGAAACGACCAGTCACTAAGAAAAAACACCTCCAATATGTTGTTAAACATATCCGTTTCTCTTGTAAAATTTATGTATAACTGAAGCATCAATTCCATAAGCCAACGAATATCCATTAATTAAGGCTACCTACACTATAGAATTCTAGAGTATTGATTTTAAGGTGGCTTTTATCATCACAACAAAACAGTTATATGCTTACAACGGATGATGAGATGGTGATTATTTAAAACTAGCATTCATTTTTTATTGCCGTAGACTAATAAAGTGATTTGAAGCAATTTTTCTGTAGTATGTTTGGCTTTATGCATTGTGAGGTGCATCTTTTTTTCACATGTGGTTATAAAGTAACTTTCTCACAAGTGAAATGCGTAAAGTAGAACATTTCTTTATCACCCTACCGATAACAAACAAGTCGAACGATATAGCGGGGTTATACAAAAAGTTTTTTGCTTTATGCTAAAGACGCGCAATTTATCAGAAGAAATCTGGAAATTGGTTCACCTTGATGTCTCATCATTCATCACGATGCCTCTTGCCAAAGGCAACAAATGCTATAACACATGAGAAATTCTTTAACTTCAAGAAACGTTCCACAAGTTTCCTGTCATTTTGAATGATGTCACCTGGATGTATAAGTGAACCAATCATATGTATGCTAGTCTGATTATCGGCAGTCTATGGTATTTGTGCAAGATTTAACCCTTGGTTATAAAGGCTTGGAGTATAATTATGATGGGCAACACGACGAGAACACAAATGAATTTATGATAATTTGGATACGTACTTACGACACCAATGTGGCCAAATTGTTCAACATGGGAATTACAGTCTTTTCTCTATATACATCTCATCAGGTAGAGCGTATAATTTTCTTCCTATTTTTGTGTTATTCTGAATGAGTCCTTAGAAATTAACATCTCTTGGAGACAGTGTAGTTCAAAGGAGTTCAGATATGTTTTAGTCCTTTTGTCTGAAAATTAAAATAAGTTGAATCTGCGCTGTCAAATTTTGACAAACGTTTATGGATGTGTGTATGGTTAGATACTTTGCTAACTACCATGATTATCACTGTTATCCGTTTAATGAACTGACCCGGAAAAAGAAGATAAAAGAGCATTTTTTATCTTTTTATGAATTTGATCACGAGATCACTAGACAACCACAGAGGAACAAATCATTTTTTTACTGAAGTTTAGACAAACAAGAACAACAAATTATTTTTATTGAGTCACCCCGCAAGAGTAGCTATCACAAGCCACGTAGCCAGTTGCTCTTGAAGATGATGATACATTGTATATCAAAAGGCCTATAACTATTAGTATTTACTCGGTACGTGGTACAATTTTCAGTTTAAATTGGAGAACCTAAGTGCGTACATTTGGGTTAAGGCCTAGAATTGCCCAATCCCCACAACAACCGTAGCGCTAGCGTCGATATTCCACTGACCTTCCCTTTTTGATGAAATGGGGGTGGCGGTGCTACAAGGTTACTCCAGATCCTACTACTAAATCCTGCATTTTCTATCCTGAATTAACAAGCTTTAATCTTGAACCATCTACAAAGAAAATCCGTTTGTCTGTTAAAACTACCAGAATTCTATGGCTGCGATCAATTTGAGATTCTATTCTTAAAGATTGTTGATATGTGCTCCTGCTGATTTGTGATGTGTATTTTATTATTTCTTTCTTTTTTTATTGATGCTTTCATTGAACTTGGTTATTAATGATTAATATTGCTTCTCACACATAAGTCATATTATTTTTGATAGTAAAACATTCAATGAACAAATTAAATGTAGATTTCTTTGATGGGAAGAGTGTGCTATTTGTGTGTGCCATTACTCACGGTAATGTATTTTATATGGAATAGCAATAAATAAATATATAAGTGAAGAAGAGAGAGATTAAAACATAATTTATCAAAGATATAGAATAAAAATTAGAAATATTAAAAATAAACACAAAGTGATCCTATTGCTACCAAAAGCAAAACAAACACTTGAAGCTTTTATCTCGCTTTACTATCTATATTATTATTCTGTTACACTGACGCTGATATCATAACCCGGAATTTTGATAACAAATCAAAATATCAAGAACCAATGAAATGATCCTAACTTCCTACACATCACAGATACCTATCTACATATAAAGAAGAGGAAAGCGAACAAGTGACTAATCGCACATCTCCCTCTTGATGAGTTTGGCAAACCTCTTTTAGGGATTGACTCAAAACTAAATGAAATTTCTTTTTTGTTCCACACCAGACATTTAACAATAGCATAAACATTCACATTTGTTGATACTAATTTTTTTATTATTTAATTTATGAAACTATTGTCAGCATCACAACAACAATTAGGAGAACTAGACCACTGATCAGCTAGAGAGTAACCAGACCACTGATCAGCTGGAGGGTAACCAGACCACTGATCAGCTGGAGGGTAACCAGACCACTGATCAGCTGGAGGGTAACCAGACCACTGATCAGCTGGAGGGTAACCACTCCTTTTCGTCTCCACCTAATCTCCACTATAACAACGGACAACAGTCATTTCTATCAAAGAAATCAAGTCAGTGGAAACTTATTTGCCGCACTGATTTCTCTTACGAATCGAACCAATCAATTCGCCAAGGAAATCGATCGGTAAATTGACGAAAATCACCGCAGTTACCTGTCTCCTTTTTTGGAACTCTTGTGTGTGCACACATCAATGCAAACTAAAATGTTGGATCATTGTAAGGGAATAAATTTTGGATACTGCAGTCAAGTTTATGATTCACTAGAACTCTTCAGCTAGAAATTTTGAACTGAAATTGAACGTACAACAACAATTGATATTTGCGTTATTTCTTTTCGATTACTGATCAAATGCAAAATCATTAGAATTCTTTAAAATTTATGAGGATACCCCGATGTTGACGATAGCATTGACATTAAATTTTCGTGAAAGCAAAGGAATTTGCGAAAACAAGTAACAAATTGAGAATAAAGACAAACATTTGTCATTTGATATAGAAAACAATAAAACTAACAACAACATAAAAGAATACTATCTTTTACGCCGCCGAGAAGTGGCGTGATATAGAGTGATGTGTGTCTGACCATATGTAACGCTCTCAATAAATAGCAAATTAGACAAATAGATGTGATATACTGTTCAATTAAACTAATTAATTTCAGAATGAACCTCCTTTGGACAGATTACATGAATATATGATTATGATTATATTTAATGTAATATGTAATGTATTCATATAAACACTTCATTTTAGGTAGGTACCTGCAAAGATTCGCTAAAAAATGAGCATACCATGATGAAAAAATGCCTCAAACTTAATAAAAACAAAGTTTTATCGTTGTTATTATTAAGACGAAAGAGGAAAGTATTTTTTGATTATTAAATTATATTTTTAATGTTCTTTAGACAGGGTCAACGGGCGATTATAAATTAATATGGGTAATTTGAGCGCATTTTAACGGTGAAAAACACATTGATTTAGAAATTATTGAAAAAATTGTCTGTTTTTAAAGAAACTTTCAAGACTTATTCACAAATAAGTTAAATTATTTTTGAAATGTTTCTTTCTTAAAAAAATCTTGATAAAAATATTTGATTTTACATCTGTTAACCCCTACCTATCTAATTTTATGAAAGTTCGTGTAATACATTTTTGTAGAGCTTAATGTTATAGGGACAATCTTTGGAGAATTCAAATCATCAAATCTTTTTTTGTCAAACAGGATCCTCAGTTACAAAAAATCTGCTCTAAATCGTAAAATAATTTATTACTTTATAATTCAGAGCAGATTTTCAATATATGCAATAAAACTAGGACATTATTTAATTAGAAAACTTTTAATTGATTTTAAGAATAAAATATATTATGGACACTATTCATTTAAGAAAATCTTTTTTCGGTGAATATTTCATTCTTACAAGAATTTGTTTTATGTTTTTTAATTTTAAATAATAGTAATTTATTAAGTTTTAAATCTTTTAAAATTCTATATTAATTTGTAGCTATTAGAGGATATTATTTTTAAGTAAAAATTAGCAACTTCCAGTATTTTAAAAATATTTTGAATTTTTGTGTGTATGTCTGTATAAGCCTGCCGATTTTTATAAATACGAATCTTTACACGACGTTATCAGGAAATAAGAGCCGTAAATATAGCAAATTTAAAAATATTGGTAATTTTCTTAATACTGCAAAATATTTTGCTTATTGGAAATATAAAATTTAATGTAGTAGCTTGGAACTCACGCTAAAATAAAAGCTTCAAGAAAGGTTTTTCATTTTTAAAATGCTAAAATGCATTTTAGGTATCGCTTTTTATAGAGGTATCTAATTTTAAGTGTCTTTTTTATTTTTATATAGGTTGTACTCTTCGATTTCAGTTGAGTAACTTTCAACTATTTAGCGAATAACCGAAAAAGTCAAGTTAATATATATTTGTCTATCAAACTTCGATTGTGAGGAATATTTCAAAACTATTTAATAATTTTTACTATTAAAATATATGAATGAAGCAATAATGAAAAAAGGTCTATATCAATAATATAAATATTTTGACAACTTTTATATGAATTCAACATCAACATACTCAATACTTAAAGTATCGATTAAAGAAACCTGAATATATTTTTATTTTATTTTTTTGATAAAGGGATCAACAAAATGCTTCAAATTAATTTAGTTCTTTTTATCAATGCTTCAAATTTCAATACTAAATAAATGTTAGACTTCTTAGATTCCTGTCAAGACTCAAGAACGCTTCTGTTTCTATTAATAACCTCTTGGAAAGATTTCTTGCTCAGTTCAAACACACTGACAAGTGTCTGTTAAGCCTAGTTTAGATTGAGTCGCGTCCAGATGTTTTGCTGCAAACATTATTCATGTTTTCAAATTTATTCATACCATTCTTTACTTCCGAAGCGATGGCCAAGTCGATATTCTAGTGAAAGTCAGCGAAAGTTTTTGTGATCTGATGGCATCATTCCAGCATGACAGACGCTTTTTTTCTTCCAGTATTGCTGGAATCTGTTGCGTAAAAGCATTTGGTTCTGAGCTACACGGCTACCATTTAGTCTATGAAAGATAACTTTGAAATATTCTTAAACTCGACGGGATAACCTACATAATTTGTTTTTGGAGTTATCACTGTCAATAGAATAAAAAAGCCTAGTAAATGACATTGTTCTCATAACATCATCATCGATGTTGCTGATCTCTATACGATTATGAATAATAAAAGCAATAAATATATATGTCATTCTACTTACAGACGTGCTAGGCTCTCGATTCTAAGACCTGTCAGTCTCTCCAAACGGACAAACACGTGAATACTGAACCAATTTCGGAATTTTAATCCGAATGCCTGTTAAAGCGTAGAAAATTTAAATAAATCCCATTCGCTCTTAACTGAATCATTAAAAACGAACAAACAACTTTTATTTTATAAATACTATTAATTTTTATAAGGTGAAGTGAAGATGTGATGAAAGTCGTTGAGAAACCAAATTTAATTCACTTATGTGTAAACTCGGCTCAAAAAAATTCTTAGTGTGTATTTACTTCACCTTGTCTGCGTCGGTTGGAATGGGGGCTTCTATGAATTCCAGTTAAGTTGCGTGGGAATCAGCAGTGTAAAAAGAAAGGACATAATCTCTCTCTCACTTCAGGGCAAGCGGACTACTTAATTTAATTTCACCCAAACTACTTGGCGCACACACACACACGCACACACACACACATACACACACATATTTTATCTCATGAATATATATATATATATATATATATATATATATATATATATATATATATATATATATATAAAAAAATAAACCCCTACCCCTACCTAAACATAACCCCTTTTTCGAATGTAACTAATAACTGATACAACAAAAGTTAATAAAAATGAACACGCTACCACCCCTTGTCTGAATGATTGGATTTCTCTGTATCCTTGGAAACAGTGAATTATGAATTTTTCGTTGCCTTTAAAACTCTGTAAATTTAAAAATAAGTTACTCCAAAATTCACTTAAGGATGAAATGGAACTAATGTTTTTAATTTAATTACAATTTTAAATTTGAAGCTCTTAGCTTCCATTTTTGAAACATGGTTATTACTGTGTAGCGAAAAAAAACATATTTTAAATCAGTTAATTTATAATATTAATGCTCTGTAAATTTACATTGAACACTATTTTGTAAAAATAAAAATATCAATAAGAACACCGGATTATATTACTGTTCTTTCTTTATATATATATATATATATATATATATATATATATATATATATACAAATGTAAAAGAACGAAGAGTAAGATTTCAGCGTTCAAAACATTAATTCAAAACAGAGCTCAATACAAAAGTAGAGCCGTAAATATTTATTTATTATTCAGTGTTACATTAGAACATGCACATACCCACTACAAAACTGTACATCTTGTTTCAACGTTAAAAAATCTTTTTTAACGTTATATCAGGTGGGGAATAACGATGCGACTGAAATATTTTATTCAGAAATGCAGTTATCGAAGCATGCCTTCCACTTCCGTCATTGGAAAGTTTCTCATAGAAGGTATAAAAGAATTTACATGTAGAGAAAGAAAGGAATCTGATTAGTAACACACACATATAAACACACATTTTATCTCTTGAATATATATACCCTTAACATTGTGTTCAAGCATGAAACAAATGTCAACGCACTGTGTTGACCACTGTGTTGACCTCAGTGTCTATCTATCTATCTATCTATCTATCTATCTATATATATATATATATATATATATATATATATATAGATTAATATGTAACAGTTTCTTAGTTGACTGATGTTACTTTCATCATCCCGACTACAGAATTTCGTAGAGGCGGAACTCTCCTCTCACTCTTCAGCGGGTATGAGTAATTTACAGCAATATATATATAACATAAACATGTACATGTTGAATGTTTATTTTGAAAATTTTCAACTTCTCAGCTACGATGTGGTGACTCCAAGGTTAGTGATGAATTTGTTGTACTTTTATTACATACATATTATATAATGTTATAACTATATTAGGTTTTAATAAAATCATTTTTCCTGAGAAAATTTCTTCAAAATACTAACTGAAAATTCGTTTACAGCGAAGAAGCAAATACCAGTAATTTCTAGAGGAATAATTTTTAATATTCCCAGACACCAAAATAACTTTGTATGAAATGTAATTTTAATTTTAAAGGACACAAAGGTTTGTAGGTTTTTTTCAGTGTCTACAAAGAATCATACGATAGAAAAATATGTGAATCGTAGCCAATCAAGCAAATATCAAGCCTTACATAGCAAACAATGGATCAATTACCATTTATTTATATAAGAAACATTTTTAAGCATTATTAAGCAAATATATATATATATATATATATATATATATATATATATATATATATATATATATATATATATATATATATATATATATCCCCCACTTTATGTCGAAAGCAGTTTTAATACGAAAGCGGATAGATATCTTATTTTTTGTGCCTGAAAATGTTCAAAACATTTTTGTATATAAATAAACGGTAATTGACTCATCGCTTGCCACCATTTTGAATAGGGGGTGGGTAAACCTGTATAGATGTCGATCTTTTGTATGAGGGAAGTGTGCGAAAAAAATATATACCTATCCACAGGCCTATCGCCAGAGTGTTTTAAGAGGTGGCAGCGAATAAGAATTTGAACACTGAAGTTAGTTCACATCATTTCCATGGGGGAGGCGAATAATTTTCTGGGGAGACCGCTGGCGACGGGCCTGTCTATCCGGCAGAACAAATTCAATATAAACAGGAGAATAACAATGAGAAACTGTATTGAAGAGCATTTTTCTAGTTATAATTTCATGCATCAACTCTTTCTTTTCTCTAGTTATTGATGGATAATGTCTTGTCAGGTTTTATCAGGCAATATTTTATGTATTCTTCTCGTCAGATCATTTACAATACACATTGTTTCCATTCTTCTCAATATGTTCTGCTTTCAGCGTATAGATTCATTCGTTCTTATAGGCATACAAATACGTGTCTTGGTTTGACAAGCGACTTATTAAAACGTCTGATTGCAAACATCGCTTATTATGACAGTTAATAATAGATCATATTTAATACTTGTTTCTTTTAAAACGTTTTAATTAGCCGCCCTACTTTGATATACTTGTAGGCGGTAGAATTTTGAACCAAAATAGCCAAGTCTCATAGTAGTTAACAAGTTGTCTTTAAAATGTTGCTTATATGCTGATTGAAAAATACAATATTTCAAATGATTACGGGCCCTTAATTTGAAATTTATATGCTGAGGGAATGTTTTGTTGACCCTATGTAAGACCCAAAAGAAAGTATAATCTGAAAAGCAGCTCAAGATTTATTAGGATGTAGAATAACGAGAGAAAATCGTCTGACCACTTCTAACAGTGTGGACTTTATTAAAATTCTATTTCTTGTTAAAAAAATACGTCAGTATTTTAGAAAAATCTAGAAAGCACATCAGTTGATTGAATAAGAAATTGTATATGTAAATTATTTTAAAAATATACTTTCCGTTATTTTATAAAATAAAAGTTGAAAAAGAATGTTCATCTTATGACAAAGTATATATTTCAGAAAGAAGTTAAAATATTTCTATATTAAGAACATAGATAAAGTATTAATACTAAAAATAGGAAAAAAATAATTAAAAAATCTCAAATGTGGACAACTAATTGCATATGCTTCCTAGCGTAATGTTACCTGTTAATGCTCGAAACTGGAGAAGTTTTCAAGCCTGCTAGCCCGTAATACACATCTTAACACTTGGAAGATGCTATATAAATATTTTCACGCCGAACGTGAATTCAGTGTAATTGCACATTTTAAAATTTGACCAATAACACTTTCGCTTTGTCGAGCCGAAAGGCGAAAGTCGATTTGCGGACGGGTTTGTATATTTTTAATTCGATTTCAGATCACTCTGCTTTATCAAAGACATTGATTACTTTCTATAATTTTTGAAAACTTTTTCTTGACCTTTTAGGACTTAAAAACATACTTTATTATATGCTAACAGGCATATGAAATATACTATATGCTAACAGGCATATGAAATATATTATATGCTAACAGGCATATGAAATATATTATATGCTAACAGGAATATGAAATATATTATTATTCCAAATGTTATTTTAGTGGATACCCTTGTTTGGGTAGACGCCTCATTTTTTAAACAGCTTGAATTATGTATACTGTGTTCTTCCATAGGGTTCGAACCTGCGCCTCCTTTTGTAGGGGAAACCACCATATTATCCAATGTGAATTAGACCGCACGGTCACAGAGAGCGTCACAGCAAAGTTCAATTACCTTTTTTAAATAATGCACATCCTTTCGTTCAGATCTACTCAATTTCGGATCTGAAATGTAAACAAAACAATTTCTAAAGAAATTAAAGGATTTAATTTTTGGTCCGATATTATTTCTTAATCCAAACGTTATTTTATTGATATCCATGATTAAATTTTATTGATATCCATGATTAAAATCCAATTTTTTTTAAACGTCTCGCGGATAGGAGAACACAGGTCTGAACCTTGCCGGAGAGTCAACTTTCTTTATTAAGGTTCTCGAACGCCCAGATCGATAGACATAATTTTCGCTGTTTAAAAAATATGGGTAGCCACTAAAATAGATTATTTAGAGTAATAATGAATAATATTGGATTAAAAATAGAATGCATTAATTCTTCATATATATATATATATATATATATATATATATATATATATAAATATATATATAATTATTCCTTATAATTAATTCCTATATATATATATATATATATATATATATATATATATATATATATATATATATATAATTATGAATTTGGTTTTTGGCAAAAATGATAATCACAGAAAGAACGGCCGAATTAAAAAAAAGTGTTCAATACCATTTTCATAGAACGAAAATGTAGGCCAAATTAATATAGAAAATATCAGAAACACTGATCATCTTGCAACCACGGTTTCTGCCTGGCGAAGCCATTTCGGCAGAAATCGTTGCTGCAAGATGGTCAATGTTGCTGATATTTGTAATCGACATTAGTGTTTGATATTCGAATCCAGGTAAAAGCTAGGACTTCGAATTTTGATTTTCACTTGGAAGATTAGTGCAACACAATCTTACTACATTCATTTTCCTCTATTTTACTTTGTGCTACGCTTAATAAACTTGGAAAAAACGCTATTTGTCGCAACGACTATCAGTTATGCAAATGTTTGCAAGGAAGTGTGATTTTAATTCTGAAAGGACACAGATTTTGGAACGTTTGTAGAATATTTTGAGGGCTGCAAAAAAAAAAGTATTATTAAAAAGAATACGTATGATTAAACAATCAAGCATAGTCTTAAATTCCCAAACTTCATCAACAGATGATGAACCCCTATCTTCAACATGAAAACACAGGTTATTTTCTCAGGTTGGCAATGATAAGAAGCGAACTTCTCGATATGTAGGGAAATCTGTGTTTAAAATCCAAATCTATGATTTTTGATCTGCAGATTTGTCTGCATCACTAAGCAGGGTAAATATGAATAAAAATTGGAATCTCAGCTAAATTTCTTTTCATGGTGAGTAACTGAACTGTTTGCTTTTTTCTTTCATCCACTTGAGAATTATTAATGGTCTCTTCGTCGTTTCTTATCCGGTTGTGTTGTGAAACGAACTCAATTGGCGATTTTCTTCTGCTTTACTAAGCATGAGCTCTTTCATTTACTCCTGATTCTCAGTGGGTAGGCGAGGTTCTCTCTCATTCAACCAAAATAAAGAAATCCAAAAGAAATACATCATGCATTATTAATTATGTATCAATAAGTGGACAACAAAATTTGATGTTCTCTAAGGTGGGAAAGTCAAGACCTTGGAATGATCATCCCAGAGATAACATTTCACACAATTTATTAAGCCTTTCGACGCTAGACAAACACGAATATATATATATATATATATATATATATATATATATATATATATATATATATATATATATATATGCGCCAGATCAGACGGTGGTTTCTGCAAATAGGAACGCAGGTTTGAATCCAGCAGAAGCGGTGGTGGGCATTTTCTCAGTGCGCAGGCCGCTAGACGAAATAAAGGCCATTTTTTTTGACTTCGATTTTTGTTGTGAAGCTCATTTTCTTCAATATGACCCTCGATCTTTTTGATGATAAACGTTGATTTCATTGTTTAAAATTTAAAAAAGACATGGTTGTCTACTCAAAAACGTTTACCCATTAAATATAACATTTACGGTAATAACACACACACACACACACACACACACACACACACACACACACACACATATATATATATATATATATATATATATATATATATTATGAATATTTATAGTGCAAGTATTAGTTCTTATCACGTTATGACATAACCCAGTGCCCACTAAGATTTAACGGGTATATCACCTGATATTAATTCTCCTACAAACAACTTTGTTGGATCGCAGACTATCACTTTTTTAAGTCATTGTACTCTTTCTTTGTTGACTAGACCTCTTAAAAATCTTCCAGTGATATCTTATTGTCTATCACGGTAATTAGCATTTCCAGGACGACATTATTTGTTGAGTTTGGTATCGTTGCCATGGTGAGAAAAAACTCACACTTAGTCCGATTCACCTCTTTCTCGCTCTCAGAGCGTTAAACACTCCGAGAAAGAGAAATATTAAAACATTTGCAATGCACAATGACAATTTATCTATCTAAATTTTCTAGTACGTTGTCCTTATTTTCCAAAAGACTTCAACTAACTTTTATTGTCAACAATTTGAATTCAATCAAAGAAAAGTATAATCTACAATTCTAATACTATCCTTTCACTGAATTTATTTTAATGATCAAATTTTAACTTAACATTCCTTCATGTTATTGCTAAGGAATAAATTGCTTACTCTTTCGCTAGAAATTTCTCTGTTCCCTTATGAAGTATATAGGTTATCTCTCCTTGGTTGAAAAGACTTCCTGATGGGGAAGAAGAGTCTATTCATCTGAAAATAATAGTAAGACCCATATTTAGGCGCCAAATGGATTTGAGGTGCCAAAAGAGAGGCCCTGAAGACCAGCGAAGTGAATGGACGCTTTTTAGCCGGCTCCAAAGAACAGGCAATGCTGGCCACGAAAAATCCTGAATAATACATCGACAAGCAGCTATCCAAAGAAGAGTTATAATCAACTTGTTTCAATCAATTTCAAACAGATACATGTATTTGGAATTCGTCCCTGATACCATGACATTCACTGCTAAAGGAATATGTTTCGCAATTCTCTCTTTTCATTGTATAATGTATTTCCTATATAAAGTATGCTTTTAAATTGTTCATTTGTCTCGTCCTTTGTTCATCTGTCACGGCTCATGTAGTAAAAAGGAAAAGACATTTTTCATTTTCTTCAATGCTAAAAAGGTCAAGGTCAGATAATCTTTGAATGCCGAGCTGCAATTAGACTTTAGAAACTAGAAGTCAATAAACATGGAATCTGTATGTTTTTATTGGCTTAACTGTCCACTTCAATCTTTGTTGATCTAAAAATGTAAATGACTTGAAATGATAATTTGTTGTTAAATTAATACATACATTATGCATTTTTTATTTGCTTACGTTTTATTCCGACCCATGGATACGATGGGAATAAATCGTCCTGCTTCCATTTTCTGACACAAAAAAGGAGAAAAAAGATTATACCAGTATACAGTATTTATTTTGCAGTATGTCATTCTGTATTTGTATACTGAAAAGAGCGCCAATACTGAAGCTCATACTTATTGTTATCGATTAAAAGTTGAGATATGTTTCATTTAATCTATATCAGTCATATCCTATTTTGAGTCTTATTTTGCAACGTTTTGCAATGCATCTTTTGTTTTTTTCCTTTTTTATTTCTCGAGTATACTTACTTATTTGATAAGTCTTTCGAAGAAAAATAATTTCTCAATGCCAAGCAACAGACAAAAAACTCAAGAAAATACTTTTACAAAAAAGGCAGCATAATGTTGCTCCGAACATAAAGAAAAAGTCGCCACTTGGGAGGGAAATGTTTGTCGCCATCTTCAACTTTAAGATGAATACTGATGGAATTTATTGTCAGGTTTATGCTCTTTATTACGGAAAATTATATGAAAAGTGAATTTATTTTTGTTCCTATGATCAGCTGTACTAAAAGCGAAGATAAATAACAATCTTGCAAACCTTTCATTGAGCTAAGAAAAAAAATTAGAAAATCTCCAAAACTTAAATTTATTGAAAATATATACCAAATGACATGTAATGTACTAGAAAAATAAAAACATATTAAAAGAATTAGTGAAATACCTATAAGAATCGGTAGGGATTGTTTGAACAAGATGTTGAAGTAACCTAAAGGAATTAGACTATTTTTTGTGACAAGAAATTTGTAAATATTAGTTACATTCCAAATTTAAAAAATAACAAAAGTACAAGATATTGTAATGTATCTCCAGATATCATGTAGGATTGTTTGGGATAAGTTATGAAATTTACACAATCACAACAATCTATGTTGGAATTGATTCTTTTACAGGACGAGAGTTAATTTAACGCCATTGCTTGTACTGCAAATTGTGATAGACAATGTTCATCTTTTCTTCTACTGCGGCTACAGTGAATTTGCGATAAGTCTAATGGACCTCTTGATGAAAAGAAATGAGATTCTCGTCATGAGGAAAGTAAAAGTTTCTCTCTCTCAATCCTGGAAAATTGTCTTGAATAAAAACCTAATCCTGAAGGCGCCTCGAAAGAAGACCCTGGCTTGCTAGAGATATAATGAAATGATTTCTTATCCTAAGATTTATTTTGGATTATTAATCTCTTTTTACTTCAGTTGGTCCATTCTTCGGCCTTCCAATGTCATGGATGGGTGGAGTTCTTTTCTTTGTTTTATTTTGTTTGTTTTTTTCAGGCAGGGTCCATTAATTTCCATAAAAGACTTACTTTCAATATAACTGTATAGCTTATAACATGAATCTCAGAGATGAGCTGACTGTGATCGAGCTTACTGCACTTGTGGATCCTCTGAGGATTGTTGTGTGAATAGGACACAACATTAGTGATATTTTAAGCGTGATCAGAACTGCACTGTTTTTTTAAAAGCATTTTTTAACAGTAAGTAGCTTATTTCTCCTATAACCTACATATGAAGATTGGTAAAATCCTCTTTGCCAATCCCATTACACCTCTCTCAACCGAAGAGATTTAATGCCGTTCGTTGTTCTATAAACTCTTTCTTCCTCTCCCCCGTGAGGTTTATGTCCTGTCCTTTTTAATGGAAATCTTGGTCTCATTTCATCTTCCGTGTTTGAGTCACTCTCGCTATCATCCATAGGATCGTCTTCTGTTACATTATCCTGATCTGAAGAACTCATCATTTCTTCTTCGTCAAGATCTTCATACCATCATCTTCCTCTTCAATTCTGAGTCATAATTCGTCAGAATGATCCATTAGGCCTTTTTTCCTTTTTTTTATATATATAAAGACTGTGTTATGTTCCCTTTGCATGATGAAATTAATTCTCTCAGGATTTACTACTTTGTCTTTATTATAACACATCTGTAACTTTATCAGATAACCTTATTTGTCTTTCCCTTAACGCAAATGGGTTTTGCAGTCTGTCTGCATGTGGAACCGTCCTATAACTTATCAGTAAATTTGGTAAGTAACTGTCTATAGTATCTCTACTTGGGGAAATATGCCTTCAATCCCATTTTTACTATCTGCAGCATTCTTTCTGCAATCCCATTAGATTGTGAGTGATACAGTGGTGTTTTGTAAGAGAAGCAGCCAATCCGCTTCAACCATAAATCTATATCACAAAATTCTGCTGCGTTGTCAATGTTTTAGGGATCCCATTTCTAGAAAATATTACTCGTAATATTTGCTTTATTGTAATTGTTTTTCTATCCTTAACGACTTCAGGTCATCCAGACAAGGAGACTACTAAAATTAAAAATGGTCCCATGCCATTAATGTGCGTATGGTCAATATGAACACGAGACCATGGGTCTGTTTCTTTAGGTCATGATTTTTTTTTTATTTCTGCACATTTTGAACATTTATGTACATATCTTTCTATATCGCGATAATACTTCGGCCACCATGTCTCCAATTTTAATCTCATCTGTGCAGCCATTATCACACAATGCACATCATTATGTACACTTTTTAAAATACCTTCTTTTTTTAACTTTTTCTGGTAATACTATCACATCTCCATTACATATAACGCCTTTTCCATTGTTAATTTGTGCTTTATAAGTTTTTTGCATTGGAACAATTATTCCACCTGTTGCTTCTTATTCTCTCAGTAATCTGGCTTAATATTGGATTATGTAGAGTTTCCGATGCTAATCTTTGTAGAAATAATATGTAAGTCCCAACCCAATGTAATATTTCTTCATCCAGGATTTCCATTTTCTTTTCTTTTTGACCTTTATTAAACTGAAACCTTGACAGCACATTGACATTTGGTATTGCATTTCCTTTTACATGCACAATGTCAAAATCATATCCCATTAATTTTATTGACCACCTTAGAATTGTGGAAGAAGTAACTTTTGGTAGTTCCTTTTTAAGGTTAAAAATAAACTTTAGAGGTCCAACTTTAATAGGAACTAATAAAAATTGTCGAGCTCTGTGCTCCAGATAATGGCTAATACCTCTTTTTGCAATATTTGAATAATTCATTTCGGCTGCTGTCAGTTTTCTTGAAAGGTACATTATTGGATGGCTTTCTTGTGATAAAATTGTTGACAAATCTCGCTCACTCGCATCTGTAGTTAACGTAACCTCCTTTTTGGTATCAAAGATTTTTGGGATCAAAGATTTTTACAATGGATTTTTCTGTGAGTATATTTTTTAAAATTCTCAAACGCTAAGCTTTGCCTTTGTGTATATTCGAACTCATTATCTTTTTACGCAGATGGTTCTATTAAGTCGCTGTATTTTGATACGTATCTATTATAAAAATTAACCAATCCTAAAAAGGATTTTATTTCTTTCTTATTAGTAGGTATAGATACCTTTGAAATTGTCTTAATTAACACTGGATGTGATACAATACCACTTTTGAAATCTGGTACCCTGAATATGATATTGTATCACAATCAAACTCACATTTGTCTGTGTTTATTGTTATCCCAGAATATTTTAACTTGTTTAACATATGTTCTGTTTTTGTTTTTGTGGTGGCACTGAGGCAAATATTATCTTGATAAATAATCATGTTACTAATTTCGTCAGTTAAAACGTTTTCTATTCTCTCTGAGAAATAGCTTGCTGTTTTCACTCCAAAAAGCATTCCATCTAAATATTCCTTTGGGAGTATTTATTGTGGTAATTTCCTTGAATTTATCATCAATCTGTGTTTGAGTATAGGCAGATTTTAAATCAATTTTTGCAAAAGATTTCATGTACGATAATTTGTAGAGAGTGGTTTCGATATTGGGAATAGGAAACGAATCCGGACATATTTTATGATTTATGCTTGTTTTAAAATCACCATATACTCTTAAGTCACCATGTGATTTTCGTAAAATTACAATGGAGGCCCATTTAGTGCTACCTGGAGAAACATGCTTCAAAATTCCCTCCTCTACCATTTTCTTTAATTGGCAACGACTAAAGCTAAAAGGTGAATAGGTCATTTACTGGATTCAAAATAAGAGGGGGTACTATTTTTAATTAATTGTATGTTCGCTTTATACCTCTTGGACATTCCCGTTTTTACTTTTTCTGATTTTACAGTATTGATTAATTGCGACGTATCCGCTTTTAGAACATCTATTCTTAGTAGATCATGATTTTTTTGCATTCCACTACTGTAATAAGAATAATTTCAAATCGGTCACAGTTTTCAAAAGTTTCATTAAAGTAGCCCAAGTTTTTATAAAAGATCTATCAAATTGTCTCAGTTTCAGATGACTTTTTCTCAATTTCGGTTTACCCATTTGTTCCCAGAAATCTCTTATGTTTAGAGTGACCTCACTTCCCGTATCCACTTTCATTGGAAAAGTCATTCCATTTAATTTAATTTTTTCGAAATAATTCTTTTCCTTAGGTATTGAAAAAAACGTTATCGATTCTTTCTTTTTCCAATTTTTCTATACTGTCTATTTTCTTTTTAACTTTGCATTCAGACTGAAAATGATTTTTTTTTCCGTAGAAAACTTTTCCTAAAACGGTGCACTTTTTTTCTATCACTTATCAGTTTTTTGCGTTCCTTTTTCATATTGTACCTTTCACCATTGTCCTCAGTAGAATTATACATTTTAATTAATTCCAGCTGTTGTATAACTTCCACACATGCAATTAGAGAGAAATTATTCAATTGTAATTGTTCCAATATATATAAAATATTGGAAAAATTACAATTGAATAATGAGATATATCAGCCATACTTTCAATCAACTGTAACTAAATCAGATAGTTTCTCTTAATCTGTGAAGATATTGTGTAACTGATTCATGATGTTTCTGTGTAATGGACAGAAATTTGGTTCTTTCCACTATGATAAAGTTCTTTTTAGGTCGTAAGTTTGTTTTATCATTTCTGTAATTTCAGCGGAAGTCAAATTTTCAAAATCTCTGTTATGAATGACATAACAGAGATTTTCATTATAGCTAACGAAAGCCAGGAAGAGGTTGGTTATTTCATTTTCTCCTCCTCTTGCCTTACTGTCTTTCAAATTTTTAGTCCTAGCCAAGGATGCAAAACACCGGATTCAAATTTCGACAAATTCTGATTCGTCCAAACGAATTCGTCCAAACAACCTATTGGTGACGCCATATTGTCGTGTTGTGCTGTGCTGTACTAGGACACGATTCAGTAGTCAACTTTTCTAGATTTATTGCATATAAAATACAATCGTGACACAAGGCCGAAAAAGGGGAATTGGGTTGAAGTTGATTGTTATTGTTGTCCTATAACTAGCTAACCCGATTCACGACTCATTCACTCGTTACAATTTGCACATTCACCAAAAGAACTTGTCCGTCATCACTCAATCCTCCAGATACCATAATACCTCATACAATCATGGGACCTACAAAAATGCACCCCATGACATAAAAATTTCATGATTTTAAAAATTTAAATACATAAAAATCTATGAATGATGTAAAAATGAGAGGGTAGGGGACGAACACCAAAATATAAACTAAAATATCAAAACAAACAAAATTTTCATTCCCCAAAAGATTTAAGAGAGGCCGCTGTATGCTGCTCTTAGACAAAATCAAGAGGATCTTTCGCTAAAGGAGAGGGAGAGGACAAAAATAAATAGGGCCATGGGAAGAGAAGAAAACTGGCCCAGTCAAGATGATATAAGGAGGCCAAAAACAAACTGAGGAGGTTGGGAATCTCAACTTGGATCATAAACAAACATACAGCCAGGAACAGCATTTACTCACATTAACTAGGTACACTGAAGAGGTCTATCCTAACCAGGGGAGGGCTCCACAAGAAGCCACCTCGATGTGGACCTAAAAAAAGAAAATCAAGGCTAGTCCCGTTCAAGCGAACCAAGCTCGCTTCATTCATCCATCTTTCGCTGAAGTCTGTCGAAACCAACCGTTTTCTATCAGTTCTAAAAAAAAAATCGGATTAGATTCTGATGAGAAAGACGGTTACCTCGCAAGACTAACTCCTGCCGCATCGTCCAAAACACCATTCAGGCCGTGGCCAGCAGCGATAGAAACACCATTCGTTTCACCCCAGAATACGGAGGGGGTTGACACATTGTCACACGCGTACGCACGATCAATGAGCACGAACTTTTCGAGAGCGATACGAGCCGTCAGCTCGCCGACATGGTCCCATAGGTGGGGCGATGGTAGAAGGCGTGTGAAGCCGTTTCACATCGTTCACAGTCTGGCAAATCCGACAAGCCCTATATGAAGGCCTTGTCATTGAGAGATAGCCTATTCCGAACGAGTCGCCAGGTAAGCGAAAACTCAGGGTTGCTGAGATAATCCGCCGTTGGCGCCCAAGACCAAAAGTAGCGAAATTCGTCCGCCGACAAACCGAGCCGTTCACGTAATGGATCCTTCGCGATCCCCTCCACTAGTTTCCGATAGAAGACTAAGCTGAAATAGGTCACTAGACCGAGGAATGATCTTCAAGGCCACTCGACACTCGCGAAGGAAACTCGTTTCATCCCGGGGCTTACGACGGCGCTCAACCCGCGTGATAGTAAGGAAAGGGAAGGCGTCCCTTGCAATACCTGCCAGAATGGAGTCAATGCGCGGCGTAGAAAAGCTAGCCTCGAAGCAAGTTTGTGCGGCATCTCCAGCCCTCCATGATACGGAAGTTTGGCACAGACTTCTCTGTCGACGTGATGCTTACGTCCCCCCACCACATGACGGAGGATAGCTAGCGCTCGATCGCCTTCTTAGGCCGCTTACAGGAAGTAGGGACAAGTGGTAAAGGACAAAAGGAAAGCCTCCGTCCTGCCCTTCAAGGACAACCTCCGACGACAAGTCGAGGCCGCTGCGCCGACCTTCGCCTGTACTTCTGACCAATTTTTCTCCAGCTGGAGGTCGGGTCCAAACCACTTTCCGAGAATGCAGATAGGGCCGTCAGTCCAACCAAAGGGCCCCAGAAGATCAACCTGCTTCTAGGCACCTAATCGCAAGCCGGAACACTTGTTGATTTTAATCTTGGCACCTGTTCGTACCGTTCAATACCACCTTGATGTCGCTGCGGAACGGTACGTAAGTGGTTACGTACACGGAAACCCTAGCTCGAGCCCCACCAGGAACAGCGATTCCACGTAGTGCCGGACTGCACGCCATATCCCTCAGCCGGCCAAGGAAGGGCTCCAACGCCAAAGCGTAAAGTAGGGGCGACAGTGGAAAACCCTGACGAACCGACCTAGACAGCGCAAAAGCGCCCAACAGCTTCCCGTTGACCTGTACCACAGCACTGGGGGAGCGATACAGGAGGATAATCCAGCGGCAGAAGTCGGTTGCAAATCCGGTGGCCTGCAGAACAGCTGCAAGGTAGCGATGATCAACCCTATCAAATGCCTTGGACTGATCTAAATTGTTCAGCGCGGCCTCATCATCGTCTTTTACACCCTCTATGATCGTACGGATCAGATGCAGGTTACTCTGAATTGTTCGGTCCCTCACAGCCTGCTCGGGTCCCAACGGGATCCCGGCAACTGACTGCAAACGCTCCGTCAGGATCTTGGCCAAGATCTTTAACTCTGTGTTTAGCAGAGTCGTCTAAATTTCGCCCAACACCCTTGCCCTTCTTCAACAGCGTGATCACACCCCTGGAGATCTGGTTAGGGATGGACACCTGGCGAAACCAGTTGTTGAACACGATAGTCAAAATCGGGGCAAAGATGTGCGAAAGCCTTAAATACAATTCATAGTGCAAACCATCCAGACCCGGCGACTTGCCTCTGTCGACCTTCTTCAGTGCCGTATAGACCCCGCCCTTTATGATTTCTCCTTCGCAGCTTCAGTCGGCGAAAGCCGTGAAAGGTCAACCAAATAGCTGCGAACCTCTTCGTCACAGAGACCACGTTTGATGAAGCGGCTCTCGAAATGCCGCCGAAACGTCTCACACACCACGTCAGTCGACCTCAGAGTACTCAACTCCCGGGTCTTGGCCTCATGAATGTAGCGATCAGAAACTCGGCGAATCTCTTCATTACGCAATTCTGTGCCCATGTTCATAGCTTCGGAAGAAGTTTAACTTATGTTTAATTACTCTATTTGATTGCTCTCTACCTACGGCTATCTCTAGGAGATCCCCCACAGCCTCCACCCAGGAAAGACTATCCTTAAGAGCCTTCACCTTGTTAGCCTTGTCTAGTTCGAGCCGTTTGCTAAACTTGGTGATGAAGGACCTAAACCTGTCCTTAAGCCTCTCCTACCACCTATTCCCAATAATTGCTTCTACTAGTTCCTGCTAGCAGTTTGTCCTGCCTGTCCAGTAAATACAGATTGAATTCCCAGTAGCCAGCCATTCTAGGCTTACGATTTAACGCCATCCGGGCACAGATGTGTCTGTGATCCGAATAACCTAACCAGTGGAACGTGGGACAATCTAGTAAATCTGTGTTGGGCTGACTAACATTCTACCCAGGTAGCTAGCCACTCGAGTAGACGGCCACTTAAGAGCCCAGGTCCACATCTCCCCCTCTGGGTGATCGACCCGGTATCTATCGATGAGATCAAATACCATAAACCGCAACAATCCGAAACGAACCACTTTTCACGTCATACCGGCCACGATCAACCGGCACTCCGCATGGACATGAACAAGGCCCACCCTTGCATCCAGGGTACGCTTAACCAGCAAAGCAACCCCTCTGGCCTATCGGTCCCCATATGCTGAATAGACGACAAAGTCGTTAGCATACAAGTATCAACGTTGCAAACAAAGTGGGTTTCCTGGATCGCGGTGACATCCACATCAAACAACAAGAGGTCACGAAGCAGACAGGCAGCCTTACTCCGAGGCCATTCACATTCGGACTGGCTATCTTGATAGATATTCTTTAGGTCTGAAACGAGAAAAAAGAACAATCGTCAACCTATTCACATACCGGGCGGAAATCTGCAGGACCCCGACGTCATCTGTCAATCCAGGACAATTCCGCCAACGTCCATAGGATAGGTTAGTTTTACTACCCTATATAAGGAGGAATGGAGTAACATCAGGACACTCCCTGTGCAAAATTGCCTTAATTTTTTCAAGTCGGGCGAACCCAACTCAATCATCTGGATATCCGGGAATATATCTTTGGCATCAAAAAGGTGATTCCATACCTTAAGGTACCGCCACCCCGCCAAGTGATATCACCTGGGGTCTTTGAGAAATTGTGGGAGTCCTCAACAGACCCATCTATTGTGGTCATCTTAAACAAAAGGCCTAATAGTGATTTTTTTTGGTTGGACAGGCCCTTGTCTACTAGTTCTTTTCTGTCCATTTTACAAATGGTATCCGGGCCGCTGAAATTTTTTTTCTTTTTCTTTTCCTTGGCGGGGTGGGATGGGGAAGAAGTGGATGAGTGAAAGGGAGTAGACATTGAACTGGCAGAGGAAATGGAGGGAGAGGGAGACGGAGCTCGGGTATGTGAAAGAAGGAGGCTCCTTGCTTTGGGCAAGATAATTTCTGCAACTTCCTTTGGCGAAGCAGGGACGGATAGGGACCTGTTTTTTCAATGTTCCTCTCCGCCTCACTTCACCCAATAAGTTTTTTCCACTGTTTTTTCTAATTCCTCTTCCTCCTCCCTCGTCCACTTCAAAGTTGAAGAGCGAGGCGGTGGCATTTCCTCCACTCCCATCTCTGCTTCGGCTTGTTGCTGCTTCTGTTGCTTGTTGCTTTTGTTCCTGTTGCTGCATTTGCAGATTTTGATGTTGAATTGGTCTTTTGGGCGGTATCTATTTTTGTTGTTGCTGCTGCTACTGCGCCTCTTCATACCGCTTCTACAGTCGTGTTTGATGATGTTTCGGAGGCGGAACGTCCCGATGTTGGGGTTTGTCGCTTTCCATCCCTTCTTCACCTCCGTCCAGGCACCGTTGGGAGCCTTTTCTCCTTCTATTGTTGCTACTGCTGTTGTTGTTGTCGTCGGTTGTGTCTGTCTTGCTACATTCTTCCCGGGGCACTTCTTCGGACGGAATTTCGAACTGAACCCTTTATTTCATCCACCGGGGTAGATTGTTCTAGTTCCACACGCCATGCCTCTTCTGGATATCTTAATTTTAGTTTCAGTTATGTCCTTTAGTAACTCAACGAAATTTTTTGTTCACCTCTGCTGTGGCCAAGCATTAAACTCACAATTCTTTTGGGTCAAGTGACTCCTAAGCCGGCCAAGCATAGGGACGAATACAATATAGGAACCAAGTAATATAGAGTGCCAAAGAAAGACAATAATAACAGCCAATTGCAATATGAGCTCCGGTAAAAAAAAAAGGATTACAGAGACAGTAGGTTTATAAGTCCCAAAAATTCATATACTGATGTCCCCAAGGACACCAGACCCAGTGGATAAAAGCGTTGATTGAAGTAATTCAGTGATTTGACCCAAAGTTGTTTTTTGTCTGGCCACAGCAGAAGGTTGAGTTACTAAAGGAAATAACTAACATTTATGGCAGGTGGAACTAGAACCATTTTCCCCCGGTGAACGAAATAAAGGGTTCGATTGAAATTCTAATCACCTGAAGAAGGCGGAGCGAACAATGGCCGAAAGATGAGGACACCAGTCCGAACAATGTAAATAAAATTACAAAACCTCATCTCAGAGATATAGATTTGTTATTTACTTTTTCATTTATAATGATTAATCGATGAGTAAACATGGCAATGTTTTAAAAATGTCTAAAAACTTTATTTATATACAGAAATTAATTTTTCTTTTAATTCAGATTAGCGTTAAGCTAATAATCTATCATAAATTACCTATTCATTAATGTATACGGAATAAATTATTTTATTAGAAAACTTTGTGGAAATATTTTTGATGTCTGTTTCATCCCTCTCTCCTTTTCGTTATATTCGCGTGTACTTTTTAATTTGGGGAGGTGGGGGGGATTAACGATTTTTTAACAGTTATGTAAAAAAAAATCCTGAAGAGATTATTTCAGTAAAACATTTATGCGATATATCATGTGTGAACACACAAGAAATTCATTCATTTTTTTTTTTTTGAGAATTGGTGCTTGCATCTTATATATGAAGTACAGCGTATGTGTATTTGTGTGTGTCCAAGCAACTTCTCCGCTCCCACTGGTCCGATTTCAATGATTCATTCAAAATCCCTAGAAAAGTTAGGCGCTGGGAACGATTTTCTTTGAGCTCAGATTCAGGGTTGCCAGAGTATGCGAGGTTCAATATATATATATATATATATATATATATATATTGTTACGCCCGGGGTTTCGTTGGGACTACGATAGCCGGGACGCAACGAAAAAATAAAAAAAAATAAGTAAGAGATCCCAAGGTTCGATATAAAAATAAAGAAAAGAACGTTGGGAGGGGAATTCTCCAATTCCGGACGTCGGTAAACGCAGAGAGAAAATGAACAATTCGCAGACACAGAACAACAGAAGACAACACGAGAATATATAATACAAAGATTTTATTTCTAGAATACACGGAGTGTGAATGTAAGAAAAAGAAAAAGAAAACTGAATAATACAAAGGATGGGGAGATAAGTTACTAATTAAACAAATATTAATGCGGCGAAATGCATACGAATACGGAAATAGCAGATTATAAGATATGGAAAAACATGCAGAAACTTACATAAGGTTGGAATCGACGTCGATTGACTATTATCGGGGTACAGTTTGTTAAAAGGATATTCATACACTTCTTTGAAAGTAACGGGTGGGATTGACAATATTCTAACATGAATTCTTGACTGGCGACGTCCGATCCGTGTTGATGGCGAGTAGAACACACAGAAAAATAACGGGAATATAGCTAACTTGGGTTGACGATGTTGATCTAGATTCTTGCGTCGGTCCTTTGGTTTTTGGTGGCATCTAATTCTTCTGGCATCAAACAACGAAGTCTGGTTCTGGTGACAACTGCTTCTTCTAATGGCAAATAGCTAAGACTGGTTTTTGGTGAAGTCCGACTCCTCTGATAGCCAACAACTATATGTGGTTGTTGTTACCTCAACACGTGCGAAATGAAAACTGCTATCTGTCGAGTCACGTGTTGGCCCCCCAAAAAAAGATATGCGTCATTCACGGACCCTGTTAATATCATCCACAGTTATCTGTCAAACAGCGTTTGTTTTGGCCAGCGACTATGGAACTGGCTAACATCATTCACACCTATCTGTTAAACAGCGGACCAGGTAGGAGATGGGGTAGAAAGGAAGGTTCTTTTCCGAGAACTGGCCCTGACTCATCTGGTTATAAAAACAATATATATCTCACAATCTGCGTATTCAAGAAATAAAGAAGTTAAGATTCATATGTTTCGTCGCAAATACAAAAGGTACTGAAAATATACTTATAAAATCTGAGGTGAGGGTACAAATATGGGGTTATAGCGTAACAATATATATATATATATATATATATATATATATATATATATATATATATATATACATATAAATATAAATAACTAGACTCGTTTTGAAAACCCTCGAATTTTGATTTGTTAATCAAATCAATTTCGAGGGAAAAAAAGGTTTTAAAAAAAAAAAATAAAACTACAAACATAAACTTCTGCCGACAAAAATCGCACAGATGCAGGTCTGAAGCCCAAAGAAAAAACCCCGATACGAGTAAACAACTAACTAACAAAAGAGCTCAATACAATCGTAGAGCAAACCTAGATACACCTAGTGAGCCAGACAAACCTACCTAAGTTTTCACCTAAACGGATCGTCAGGGAAAGCGCTTTCCTGACGATCCGTTTAGGTGAAACCTTTTTGAGGTTTGTCTAACTCACTAAATATATCTATATATATATATATATATTTATATATATGGACTAGCCATTATAGTTGCTTTTATGGTTCAAAGAGGGAAAAATTTTATTTTCCTTTTGTATCGAAAATTGCAGCTAGCTTCAAATTTTAATCTAGCTAAAATTTTAAGCTAGTTAGCATCTATGGAGGACTCTTGGTTTGGCCATCATCACAATAGTTAGGGAGGAGTAGATGCGATGGGCATCAATAAACTACTGTTACGACCCTCCCGCTTCCTCTTACTGTAGCGATATTGGAGATAGAGGAGTATCGTAATCGTCTAAAAGTTCATGTTATTATTAAGAGGAAAGATCAAAGTATTTTGGGGTACTTTTTATATTTTTTAATCGTTCCGAGCACGTCCAAAATTTTCGTTAAAAATCTTGTTTTTTTTTTTTGAGTCAGCAAAATTGACAGATAATCGATTATGGCATCCATTTTTTTCCATTTTATAAAAAAGATGAAAATCTCACTGAAAATCTTTTAAAAATCAATTATCATTTGTTCAAAACTTATTGCTTTGTGCTTTTAACTATTGTAATCACTAAACCCGATGCGATCGAATTTCTAGCGCTTTCATAAAATTAGTTATGGGAGGGTAATAAATATAAAAAAAATATTTCTGACATGATTTTAATAAAAAAAACTTATTTATAATAATTTCGATCATCTGTGAATAGTTTCTGAAAGTTTCATTAAGATCCGAAAAATTTTTTTTATTTTTGCAAGATTTTCCAAATTAATGTGTGTCATAAAAAAAAATAAAAATGAAAAAAACGTGCTAAAAATTGTCTATGTTATTTTACTATTTCCGGTGATACAAAGAGAAACAAGGTTTTTTTAATCAAAATTTAGAATGTTCTAAAAAGAAAGAAAAATTTTAAAAAATAATTAAAAAAAACTTTGGTTTTTCCTCTTAATAATAACATAAGCATTTATTTTAGACGATAAAAATTTTGTTTTCGTCAAGTTTGGCGTCTTTTTCATCATGCTATGCTCTTTTTTTAGCGATCTCATGGAGTTACCTATATAAACATGTAAGAGAAACAATGACTTATCTGATTGTTATCAAAGTTAATTTTCTTTTTATCTTCTTTTAGTTTATTGTCTCTTACGCGTGTTTCTTCTTTTCTCTCTTTTTTGGTTTTAGATTTCTTTTAGATCTCTTTTCCCTTTCTTTCTCTTTTCGTTTCTTTTGATGCCTTTTCTCTTTCTCTTTTTCCGTTTCTGGTCTAGGGGCTTGAGTGACGAATCAATTGAAGCTGTCGTTCCGTAGCTCTTAGTATAACGTGTATCTTTCTTCTGGTTTCAATAGAACTCTTCTCTCGTGCCAAAGTTTACTTCTTTTGGGGGCTATAAACTTGTTAAAGCTGTTTGAGCTTCGAAATCATCTTAGATTTCTATTCTTTTCACATAAATTGATAGCTGGCTGTCGCCTTCCTGTCAAACAATCCATTCGGTGAAACCAAATTTATAGCTTTTTGTCGTGATTAAAGGTACATAATGCAGAATGTCCTATGAGCTGACGTACATACTTCACGCTATGATAATTCAATTTATTCTAAGAACTCTAATGTAGCTTGTGTAGAGCTTCTACCTAATAACTAATCCTATCTGAATCACTAGTTTCGAAACATACTTAGTAGCTTATCCTATCGTCAGTTTGCTTGTTTCTTGATAGAAAATGAAGTTTTTATTTTCCTTTTCAAAACAGCAACACACACGCATTATATATATATATATATATATATATATATATATATATATATATATAATATTAGTTAGTTTATGCAAAACTAGGTAATCCGTATGGGTAGACCCAAGGAGGATGATATCCGGAAAGCTCAATGTAAATTCAGAGCAAATATGTTTGAATAAAAAACAGACCACTTTAAGGTTCCATGTAATAAATTATTTCACCACAGCCCTTTTAAAGGGCTCTGGATCATCAGACTTTACTTCCAACGGTTGAAATATATTACCCTTTAATAATCATTGTTGATGATAAAATTATTTAAATTGAAATAATCTTTGATAATTATGTAGGTATCTATAAACAGTCACGAGTTTAATTTATGAACAAAACTCAAACGGATAGATGTCAACTTAATAATCAACAAGAAAAAAGTTTAAGCAAATAAAAAAAGATTACTAGATGTAAAAGGAATTTATTCTTTCAATGTACTTTTTATGAATTTTTTCCAATCGACTATTTCATAGAAAATACCCAAAACTCCAACAAACATCAAATTAAATTCTTCGTAGATTGTTTAGACATTTAGATTTATATCAAACTTTAACCCCCAAATATACCCTTTAAAATAATGCGAAATAACACCGTCCAAGAAATTGAGTGAAACCTTCTCTCATGATTTATTTTATTGTATCTTTTTCCTTTTATGTGGGTTTCTTCTTCACCCCTTACCCATCTATATCTAGAGATAACATACGTTAAGTTAAGCGATGTCTGGCCCACACCAAGTGAGCTTAAGGATAAAGAATTGAAATGGTACATCTAACTCACTCATGTCTTCTCTCCCCCTCACTTCCTCACTTCGTTAATTTACATATGCTTAATACAGCCCGTCAAAAATGTGTAAATTTCTTTTCATTTTTCATTTCAACCTTTGGAAGTAAAGTCTGATGATCCAGAGCCCTTTAAAAGGGCTGTGGTGAAATAATTTATTACATGGAACCTTAAAGTGGTCTGTTTTTATTCAATATATATATATATATATATATATATATATATATATATATATATATATATATATATTATAGTAAATATATAATTAGGTCCGGCGCTAGGCCCCCATAATTCTCTACTACATGTCAATGGGGAAGAACAATGTAATTTAAATTACAATAAAACAGAGAATTATCCAATTTAAATAAAAATTACAGTACATATTAATTAATTATTTGCTTTTATAATGAATTTTTTTTCTAAGAAATCTGAGAAAATGTTATTCTTTTTGTAATAACCACCAATATTTTCATGACTAAATTTTACTCAAAAAAAGTCGCAAATTTTTACATTTCCATAAAGATTAATTGCCGATTCATTGACACTGAAAAAAAGTTTTATAAAGATTTCAACATAACACAAACGGGATCTTCTTAAAAATTTGTTTTAAAAACAGTATTTCAGTTTTCGTGAACTTTTCATGTGTTGAAATCTTTAAACATTTTTATTTTTGAAGCAATCATTTTCTCGCTTTTATCTTTCTAGAAATGTCAAAAAATAGGGACTAGAAATTTTATTTTAATTACTAGCCATGGACTTCTGGTTAGCATTACTATTAAGAAAAAAATCAGAGATCCTTTCTTAGTGGATAATCTTGGAATAAAAAGTGATTTTACCAAGATACCCTGTTAATTGATTTAAAAGAACTGTCCAGAAAGAAAATTACAATTTAAAAAAATAGGCGCTTCTGAAATTGGCAATTTTGCACCCCCCTCCATGTAGGCATGGGGCCCCCACGCAGTTGAGAGGTTCGTCGTAGTAACCACCGGCCTTGTCGATTCTTGTAGTTGATGGTTGAAAACATAACTTAGGTAGAAAAAAAGTAAAAAGTACAAAAAGCAAAAAACGCTGTTGAAACTAGCGTTTTTGGTGCTCCAACCTCGTCGAGGGTTCTTGTGAAGTACGCACCGCACCGGCCATGCAGATACACGATGTATATTATTAGTTGATGACTGACAATGTAACGTCAATTTAAAAATTATTAAAAGAAATGGCGGATGGCCATAAAACAACGCTGAAAAAATGGCAAAGACCAAAACAGGCTCCAGAAAACAATTAACTGTTTCCTTCCTCCAACTAAGTACATTCCGATATGAAGCAAAGGGCTTGTCAAACCTGCTTATCAAAATGAACTCAAATATAAAGCTTCAACAATTTCTACTCAGACCGATTTGGATTTTGTAAATTGTGAGTGGGTTTTTGCCAGGAGAATCTTTGCCACTCTTCGAGATATTTGCGAGGAGACATTCAGCGTCCGGTCTGTCATTTCTAGGTGGATTTTTTCAAAACCAGACCGGATTTCGTTACTAATTCGACTCTGATTGAGTTTGATCATTTTTGTTTGAAAATGTTTTACTGTCGAGCCAATTTCTAGTGGGTTGGCCACGATTGTCGCGGCCACCATTAGCCGCTCCTTAGAAGAACGACCTTGACCTTCACAACCCCTGATCTGTTAGCCCCTTTTTTGTGCAAAGTGAAGCTGCTCGTATCATCCAATTTTTATGGCATGGAGCGCGTTTTGTAGGTTACCCTTGAGAGGATGTGGTATTATGGTGTATGGAGGGTCGATTGGTGACGGACGAGTTTTATGGTGAATGCGAAAATTGTAATGAATGAATGGGTGGTGAATCGGTTTAGCTAGGTATAAGATAGTTAGTGATGATCTGCCTCAACCCCTCTCACTTGTGCCACAATTATGTATTTTTACATAATAAATGTCAGCTGCTTGGCCCGGATCAAAGTGTAGTATATGTACGCTAACAGCTAGTTGACGGCTTGGAATTACAAATTTACATTAAGTGATATATTTCAGTTTTTTTAATTTTTCTTTTTTTTCCGAAAAAATATTTTTTTTTCTTTTAACTTAGTCAAAATTTTTTTTTCGTTGCAATTTTTTTGTTTTTTTTTCATCCCTCTTTTACGCTAAGTATTGTATTTCCTTTTTTTCCTTTTTCTTTATTTTCGTATTTTTTGGTTTAATTTTTACCGTCTCCTTACCCTTCTTGAACGTTTGACTTGGTTGTTTTACTTTTCCATTTTTTTTTAGTTTTGTGTTTTTTATGTGTGACTTACTTTTTGGCAAGTCAAGTTTCATCTTATTTTATCTTTTGTTGACTCGCTTTTGCTTTTGTTCATTTTCTGTTTTGTTTAAAAAATTAAAAAAAAGAACCAATAATGAGAGACGCAGACGAGTCACCGCCGGAATCCAGTAAAATACGGGAATCAGTATGGCAAGAAAAAAGGCCCATAAAGTACGCAGCTTACTACGCCAGCTTAAAGAACGAATATTAGGAATTCATTTAGTGGAACGAATTCCTAACTATACCAGAGGCGCTAAACGCCGTTACTACACGGACAATCTCCCTGCTGACCTCCGACGTGAAAAGTCATAAATTAATTGGGGTCAGCAGAGAAACCATGGAAGAAGCGCTGAAGACTTTGAACGTTGCCCCACGGGTCTTAGAAAGAAGATCCAATGCTTTGTGGGACATTCTTCTGGCTAGTGAGGAGGATGCTAAAAAGCTGGCTGGAAGCATCCTCACGACAAAGGATGTAAGAATGCAGACTGAATATATGGGACCCGTAAGACACGAGTGACTGTCCATGGTGTACCGGCGGACATTAATGAGGACCGGATGGAGGCCTTTTTCGCTAAGTACTGTGATGTGAACGAGGTCTGCGCAGTCACAAGCAAGTCTGGCATAGGCACTGGGACATCGTTTTACAGATAACCCTCATCCGACAGAGCTTTGGCGAGATCCCCAACATACTGATGTGTCGTGAGAAACGGATGCTCGTCGTGGTGGAAGGGAGGAGACCGTTTTGTTGGACGTGTGGCGCCTCGGGGCACATGTCAAAGGCGTGTCCCGGCAAGAAGGTAGCAGCACAACCGCAAGCCACAGCAGCAGCAACATCATCAGTAGCAGTAGTAGCAGCAACAGAAACGGCGACAAAGACCCCCAACTCTGAATGGACGGAGGTAAGGAGGAGCAAGGCATCAAAAACACACCCCTCTCCCAAACACCAGGGACCACCACCACAGGACCGTCATGAGGAGTTGATGCAGCAGCAGCAGCAGCAGCAACAAAAGCAGCCGCAGCAGCAGCAACAACAACAACAACCACAGCAAGAATCTCCACAACAACAACAGAAAACGCTGCCAAGATCACCAAAGAAACACAAAAAGGAGGAGAAACACCAACAAAAGAATCAAGAACCAGAGAAGCAGCAACGACCCGACCGATAGAGGCGGAGGAAATGCCTCCGCCACGCTCTGCTTCCTTGAAGAGGACTAGGGAGTAGGAAGACGAAGCAGAGGAACCTGTAGAATAAAGTGCGGGCTGAAGTAGGGCGTAAAGGCACATGGACAAAACCAGGTCCCTATCCGCCCCTGCTTCGCCGAAATAACTTTTCCAAATAGTCTTGCCTAAAGCAAGGAGCCTCCCCACTTCCCCCACTCGGGCTCCATCACCCCCCTCAACCTCCTCCATTAGTCCAATGTCTACTCCCCCTCACTCATCCACTTCCTCCCTTCCCCACCCTGCCAGGAAAAAGAAAAATAAATATTTCCCTGGCCCAGAATCCATTTGTAAATTAGACAGAAACGAACTGGAAAAGAACTTATCTAAACAGAAGAAGGCCTTATTCTATTTAAGATGACATCGGTCGATGGGAAATCGACAGATGACCTCCGTAATTTTTAAAGACGCCTTTCCCGATATCAGGATGATGGTGACAGATTCACCAGACCTAAAAAAAAACAAAAAAACTAAGACATTTTTGTGCTGGGAGGGTCCCCGTCTTGCTCCATCCCTCTTTAGCCAAATTACATTGGCGGGATTGTCCTGGAAGGATGGATGACGTCGGAGATCGGCACAGGGAGCCTGGGACAATCCGCCGTGGTCCTTACTAATGCAAATTCCGGCCCGTATGTGAGTAGGTCTTTCTCTTTATTTTTTTCTTATATTTTTCAGGCCTAATTGATGTCTATCAAGATAGCCAATCTGAATGCGAATGGCTTGAGGGATTGGAGTAAGGCTGCCCGCCTGCTTCGTGACCTCTTGTCGTTCGGGATGGATGTTGCCGCGATCGAAGAGACCCACTTTGTTTGCAGTGTCGATGCGTGTGTGTTGCCTAACGACTTTGTCGTTTAGTCAGCATATGGGGACCGGTTTGCCAGAGGAGCTTCTTTGCTGGTGAAAGCGGACTCTAGATGCGAAGGTGGACCTTGTGCATACCGATGCCGAGGGTCGGTTGATTGTGGCCGATATTGCCGTGAAGAGTGGTTCGTTTCGGGTCGTTGCGGTTTATGCGCCCAACGACCGGGAGGAGCGGGTCTCGTTTTTTCGGTGTTTGGGGCCGATCCTGGGGGATTCAACGCGCCTAGTCTTAATGAGGAACTGGAATGCCATTGTGGACCCCAAGTTAGATCGGAGGCGGGGTGCTAGCGGAAGAAGGGGTGATCTGATCAACGAATTTGGTCGATCAAACCCAGGGGACGGGGGCTCTTAATTGACCTTGTGACCGGGTGGTTAGCTACCTGGACAGAATGTTAGTTAGAGGAGCCGACATAGACATGTTAGATTGTTCCACGTTTCACTGGGTAGGCTATTCGGACCACAAACTCGTTTGTGCCCGGATGTCGTTAGTTCGTAGGCCTAGAATGGCTGGTTACTGGAAGTTCAATCCGTCTTTACTGGACAGGCGGGACTTTCGGGAGCAGCTAACTAGATTAGTGCAGCAGGAGCTAGTAGGGGCGGTTATCGGGAATAAGTGGTGGGAAGGACTTAAGTGTAGGATTAGGTCCTTCACCACGGAGTTCAGCAAACGACTCGCCCTAGATAGAGCTGAGAAGGTGAAGATGTTTAAGACTAATCTTTCTCAGGCGGTGGCTGGGGGGGGTCCCCTAGAGATAGCCCTTGCTAGGGAGACCGTGAATAGCGAGCGCTACATGAGCCAGGTAATTAGACATAGGCTAAGCAAGATGTCTTCCGAAGCGGTGAACATGGGCGCAGAACTGCGCAAAGAAGAGGTCCGTCGAGGGTCCGATTGGTACATTTGTGAAGTCAAAACCCCGGATGGGCACACTCTTCGGGCCAATGATGACTTGTGCGAGGCGTTTCGGCGGCATTTCGAGATCCGGTTTACCAAGGAGCCTGTCTCCGTGAGGAGGAGTTTCGTAGCTATTTGGCTGACTTTCCTCGGCTTTCGCCGACTGGAGCGGCTAGCTGCGAGGGAGAGATCACGGAGGGTGGAATCTACGCGGCATTGAAGAAGGTCAGCAGAGGCAAGTCGCCCGGTCTATGATTTGTAATTGAGTGTCGCACATCTTTGTCCCGATTTTGACTGTGGTGTTCAACAACTGCTTCCGGCAGGGGTCCGTACCCGGCCGGTTCTCCAGGAGTGTGATCACGCTGTTGAGAAAGGGCAAGGCTGTTGTGAGGCAATTAGATGATTGCAGGCCCATTACAAGTTAAAGATTTGGGCCAAGATCCTGCAGGAGCGTTTGCAATCAATTGCCGAGTCTCTGTTGTCCGGAGCAGACTTGTTCTGTGAGGAGCCGAACAATTCAGAGCAACCTGCATCTGATTCACACGATCATAGAGGGTGTAAAAGACTATGATGAGGCCGCGCTGAACAATTTAGATCAGTCCAAGGCATTTGATAGAGTTGATCATCGCTACCTTGCTGCTGTCCTGCAGGCCACCGGATTTGCAACCGACTTCTGCCGCTGGATTAGCCTCCTGTATCGCTCCCCCAGTGCTGTGGTACATGTCAACAGGAAGCTGTTGGGCGCTTTTGCGCTGTCTAGGTCGGTTCGTCAGGGTTGTCCACAGTCGCCTCTACTTTAAGCTTTGTTGTTGAAAACTCTCCCTCGCCGGCTGAGGGACAGGGCGTTCAGTCCGGCCCTACGCGGAATCGCCGTTCCTGGAGGGGCTCGAGCCAGGGTTTCCGCGAAAGCCGATGACGTATCTACTTTCGTGTCGTCCCCCATTTTATGGAAGGGACGCAAGCATTAGCTCGACAGAGAAGTCTGTGCACAATGTCCGTGTCATGTGGGGGGCTGGGACTGCCACACTTGGTGAGCCACAAACTCACAACGAGGTTGGCTTTCCTACGCCGCTCTTTGACAGGTGATTCGATTATGGCGGGGATTGTGAGGGAAGCGTTCCCTTTCCTTACTATCAGTCCCCTCCCATCTCGTGGGTTGAGCGCCATCGTAAACCCCGGGATCAATCGGATTTCCTTCGCGAGTTTCGGTACGCCTTGACGATCATTCCTTGGTCCAGTGACCTTTTACTGCCAAAAAGGTCTTCTATCGGTATTTAGTTGGTGTGAAACGAATGGTGTTACTGACGCTGCTGGTCACGGCCCGAATGGTGATTTGGACAACGCGATAGGAGAAAGTTTGATCCGATTCTTTGAGCTCAAGATGAAGATTAGAACTGATAGAAAACGCTTGCATTCGACAGTCTTCAGCGAAAGGTGGGTGACTGAGGTGAGCTTGATTCGTTTGAACGGGGCTAGCCTTGATTTTCTCTTTTAGTTCAACCCACGTCACATCGGGGTGGTTTCCTGCGGAGTCCTCCCCTTGTTTAGGTTAGACAAGCTTTTGTGTACCTAGTTAATGCGAGTAAGTGTTGTTCCTGATCTGTTCCCGACTGTATCTTTGGTTATGATCCAAGTTGAGATTCCCAACCTCCCCAGATTGTTTCGCCCCCCTTTTATCTCGACTAGGTCAGCTTTTTTATTTCCCATGTCCGTCTATATTTTCACCTTTTCCCACTCCCTTAGCGAGAGAGCGTCTTGATTGTATCCAATGGGCAGAATACAGCGGCCTCTGTTTTTTGAGGTTTGGACAGGTCCTACTGACATCAGTTATGTTTAGTTATTTTCATGTTTAGTTTGTTACTGGGTTCATCTCCCTTCCCTCTTATTCTTTATCTTTAGAATTTTATATATAATAATTTATTATCATTAAATTTTTAAGGCATGGGTGTGTTTTGTAGGCCTCACTTGAGAGGATGTGGTATTATGGTGTATGGAGGATTGATTGGTGACGGGCGAATTTTTGTGGTGAATGTGCAAATTGTAATGAGTGATTCGGATTAGCTAAGTATAAGATAGTTAGTGAAGACCAGCCTTAACCTCTCCCCTTTTTTCGGCCTTGTGCCATAATTGTATTTTTATGTGCTACCTTTGTGAGCCCCCGGGCTTCGTCGAGGTATACTCTTCGGCGTAATCCCGTTTCCACGGTCGATCCCCCCTGGAAGACGTATCGCCTCTCTGACTCCATCTTCGTCAAGTGCTACACTTCTGCGCGATCCCGCCTCCGCGGTTGATCAGCCCTGGAAGTCGTATCACTACACTGACTCGGTCCTGTTTAGGGACTCGCCCTAACCGACCGGACGAATCTTCGTGCGTCAGCAAACAACCAGCTACTGCCGCCGACAATTCCCCAAACCAGCAGTCGACCTACTACCGCCGCTGACAAATCTACACTCTTTTCGCCGATACAACCGAATGAACTTCCCCTGATGGAAACAAGTCATACCGGATGTGACTTAAAGATTCTATATAGTCATTTTCAATTTCTATAAATGCTGAATACCGTAAGAAAAGAGAAAAATACTGAGTTTAAGGAGATGATGCTTGTACCATTTCTATTATACCTACTTGTTTGTAAAGAGAAGAAAAAAAGAAACAATTCTATTTTGACAATGCATATTCTTTATCAAACCCTTTTAAGCAAATTCAGTTTATAAATAAAATTGTTGAAGTTGTTAATCATACCTAAGTAAAATGTACAAATTTATTTTTATTATTTGTAAAGATTAATGCTATTTTTAAGTGAACCTTTTAAAAAAAATCTATTTTGACAATTGTTAGATTTTTCTATGCACGGTCGAAAAGGAAATAATTCTAACTAACCGCTTTAACTACTCATTGGTATTTTATAAATTCTTTAACCTTATATAACCAGCAATTTTTTTTTTTCCTGTACGTTTTTATTAAATTTAAATATTTTATTTTACACTAGAAACGTAAAAATTAAAAACTAGTGAAATTTCTCAAGGACACCTGGATAAAAGCGTTGATTGAACCCAGTGACTGGACTCAAGTTGTGAGTTCAATATCTGGCTACAGCTGACGCGAACAAAAACTTGAAGTGTTGAGCTAAAGGGAGATAATTAATACTGAGACATCCAAAAGAGGTATGGCACGTGGAACTAGAACCGTCTATCCCGGTAGACGAAATAAAGGGTTTAGTTCGAAATTCCAATCACTTGAAAGTTGGAGCGTACAAGGGCCGAGACGTCGTGAATATATCAACGAAGATATCCGTCTGAACAGGGTAAATTGCTCTCATTTTATTTTCTCACTCGTTTGACATTATAAATACTGCGCCTCTCAAGAGGTATGAGGAGATTGTAAGACGAGGAGAGATAATTGAGAGCATATTGTAAGGACATTGGAATAGTGATACTTGTCGAGACAACATAGTTCACTCTAACCAAATCTGATAGTCATTACTAATACTTCTACTTCTTTGTATTATATTTCTGTTGTAATATATCTTTGTATTCCATACCTGTGTTCGTGTTATTCTTTCATTGGTTCTAACCTTGGACCATCACCGTGGTACAAGGAACTTGGACCATAACAAGTGGCGACGAGGAAACCCCCAAAAAAAAAAACTCTCTACGCGGAGGACATACCTTTTTTTTTCAGGCGAACGTATCCGTCGCACATAACAAGTGGCGACGAGGTAACCCAAGAAACCAACTCTCTAACGCGGAGGACAAACCTTTTTTCCTGCTATCCGTCGCACATAACAGTGTCGACGAGAAAACTGAAGAAACAAGTTCTACGTAGAGATTTCTAAAAAAAAGTTCTACGTAGAACATTTCTAAAAAAAAGTTCTACGCGAACATATAAAAAAAAAAAAAAAAATTCAACTTTACTGTGGACATAAAAAGACACAAGTTCTACACAGGAATTTTTTTTTTGGGTAAACTACACAGGTTCCAGAATATCAGGCTACACTAAAGGAAAATACTTACACAAAATTACGTTAACATGGAAGATTTTAAGTCAACCATTGTGGAACTTATGAAAATCCAATTTGAACAGCAACAGAAAAACGAACAGAAACATCTTGAATTACAAGAATTATTGCTACGTGTAATGTCAAATAAAGGGCAAAATTCCGAAAATGAAACAGTTCTCTCACAAGACGCTATTTGGAGCACTATCGAAGATTTCACGTATGCACCCGACGAAGACAAAACCTTTGCAACTTACTTCCGAAGGTACGAAGATCTATATGAATTTGACTGCAGAAATTGGTCAGACGCAAGAAAAGTACGACTACTACTAAGAAAATTAGGCACATGCGAATATACCAAATTCGTAGATTATATCCTACCGAGGAAAACAAATGAGTTAACTTTCAAAGAAGCCATAAAACTGTTAACAGAACTTTTCAGCCCTAATACCTCACTATTCCACAAAAGATGGAAATGTCTGAATCTAACAAAAAAGGAGAGCGAAGATTACATAACTTTCGCTTCCATTGTAAACAAATATTGTGATGATTTCAAGTTATCGGAACTCAGCCCGGACAATTTCAAATGTTTAATATACGTCCAAGGCCTGGTTTCAACCAAAGACGCGGAAATTAGACGCAGAATCCTTACAAAATTGGAGAGTGAACAAGATTTGACACTTCAAAAACTGGCCGAAGACTGCCAGAGATGCATAAGTGTAAAGAAAGACTCAAAAGATATAGAAGAAGCTGGCATCGCGCACATACGTAAAGTACGAAGACAAACCAACTTTCCCTCCTCACAAACAAACCAAACCAATTTTCCCTCCTCAAAAAAAGGTAAAACAAATTTTTCTACTTCAAAAGTCAATATCAGAAAAAACTACCACCCAGTCCATGCTATCGCTGTGGGACTTGGCATTGGTATAAAGACTGTCCATACCGTTTTAAAACTTGTCTATCATGCAAAAAAGTAGGACATAAAAGTTCTCATTGTTGGACTAGAAGAGAAAGCAAAAGCAGAATAAGAATCACGAGGACTGACCAAGCGGATGAGACTAACATAAGAAAATACGTGCAAGTAGAAATGCAAAACAGAAAAGTCAGACTACAGTTGGATTCCGGGTCGGACTTAACTATTATTAACGTACAAACATGGAGAAAACTGAACAAACCTACCATGTTAAGAACCGATAAAATTGCTAGATCGGTAACTGGGAGAAAAATAAAATTTGAGGGTGAAGTGATTACAAATGTGACATTCAATGGAATGACCAAAAAATTGAAAATGTATGTGCTAAGAAATACAGAAAACTTATTCGGTACGGACTGGATGCAAAAATTCGAACTTTGGGATTTACCAATAAGTACGTACTGCCAAAATGTAAAAAGTTTATCGACCGAGGCAGATAAATTAAAAGAGAAACTAAAAGAGAATTTCCCCGAAGTATTTTCAGCAGGTCTCGGAAGATGTAAGAAAATGGCAGCAAATATAGAAATAAAAGAAAACGTTCAACCTATCTTCAAGAAAAAAATGAGCGTACCGTTTGCTTCAATAGAAAAAAATAGATCAAGACTCGAAAACACCGGCATATTGACAAAAGTAGAATACAGTCAATGGGCCGCACCCACGGTTTACGTCAAAAAAAAAAAAAAAATCAGGGGAGATTCAAATATGCGCTGATTTCTCAACGGGTTTAAACGCAGCGATAAAAGACTACCACTATCCTCTACCCAGTCCAGAAGAAATATTCACAAAATTAAACGGCGGAAATTTTTTTTCAAAAATAGATTTAAGTGAAAAACAAATCCCAGCCGATGAGAAAAGTTCAAAATTACTGTGCATAAACACACACAAAGGTTTATACAGATACCAAAAATTACCATTTGGGATTAAGGTCACGCCGGCTATATTCCAACAGACAATGGATATGATCAGCTCGCCGGACTAGAGTACACGATTTCATACCTGGATGACGTATTGATAAATAGCGAAAGTGTTGAACACTGGAATCACGTACAAGAGGTGTTCAGGAGAATACAAAGCTATGGGTTTAAGGTAAAAGAAAACAAGTGCGATTTTTTTATGAAGGAAATAAAATACCTGGGCCATATCATCGATCAAGAAGGAAGACGACCAGACCCTGAAAGGGCAACGGCAATAAAAAAAATGCCAGTTCCAAAAAACATAGCAGAATTACAAAAAGTTTCTAGGCTTAGTGAATTATTACCAGGAATTCATTCCTCACATGCATAAACTTCGCGCACCACTGAACGAACTGCTGAAAAAAGAAAAAGTTTTGGGAGTGGACAGATGAATGCCAGAAAACGTTTTACAGAATAATTAAGACGTTAACTTCGGATTTATTTTTGGCACACTACGACCCAAAATTAGAAATAATAGTAGCAAGTGACACGAGCGCCTATGGAGCCGGGGCGTGTATACTGCATAAAATGCCGGATGGGACAATAAAACCCATCGCGCATGCTTCAAGAAGACTACTAGCTGCAGAGAAAAATTACTCACAAATAGAGAAAGAAACCCTGGTATTATTTTCGCAGTCGCAAGATTTCATAGATATATCTATGGTAGATTTTTTACTCTACAGACAGATCACAAACCGTTATTAACAATATTCGGTTCGAAGAAAGGTCTACGGTTTACACTGTCAATAGGTTGCTAAGGTTGCTACTGAATTACAATTTCAGATTGGAGTATCTACCAACGAAAAAAATCGGGCATGCGGATGGTCTGTCGAGACTTATACCAACGAAAACAGAGTCATTGGAAGACTCTGTAATCGCAGCCTTACGACATGAAGAAGATATCAGGACAGTACTATGTTGTACCGTTCGAAACCTCCCCGTCACACTACAAGAGATAAAAAATGAAGCAATAAATGATGAATTCATAAAAGAAACAAAAGCAAAAATAGCAGAAAAAAATAAGCAAATATCGGACAGTTTTTCTTTATGCGATAATGTGCTACTTTATAGAGAAAAGGGTACTAATTACCAAAACATTACAAAAGCGAATCCTAAAGGATTTCTACATGGGCCAAAAGTAGAATGAAATCGCTAATGCGAAGCTATGTATATTAGCAAAACATGAACCAGGACATTTCACAGATGGTGGGAAAATGCAAGAGTTGTTCCTTAGCAGACAAAGGACCGGTAATCATCCATAAGCCATGACCAATGACAGATCGTCTGTGGTCAAGAATACACGCAGTTTATGCAGGTCCAATAGATGGTTTTACTATTTGATCATAGTGGATAGTTATAGTAAATGGCCGGAAGTGTTTCGTTGCAAAAATCCTAGTTCCGAAACTATCATAAATTGCCTCCACGAACTGTTTGCTCGGTTTGGAGTAGTGGATTGTCTAGTCACAGATAATGGAACGCAATTCACATCAGCGGACTTCCAAGAGTTTTGCGAAATTTTTCAAATCAAACATATCAAATCCTCGCCGTATCACTCAAGATCAAATGGGCAAGCGGAGAGATTTGTTGATACACTCAAAAGAGCGTTAAGAAAAGCATATGATGTTGCCTACGGAAAAAACATTACAACAATTTTTACAGGTATATCGAATTACACCAAATAATGCTGCGCCATCGGCATTATCACCCGCAGAAGTGATGTTCGCCAGAAAAATCAGATCAGTGTTTGATAAATTGCTACCAAAACAAACGAAGCAAATAACACAGTCGTGCGTACTAAAAAAAAGAAAATTCCACCCAGGAGAAAAAAGTTTTTTTTAAAGCATATAAAAACAATACATCTTACTGGGAACAAGGTACAATTGAAAAAAGAATCGGGAATATGGTTTACATAGTACAGGGACCCAAATTCTCACATAAAAGACACGTAAACCAAATAAGAAAGAGACTGTTAGAGGACTCTAACGGTCCACCTCAGGAAGAAGTGATGGATACGATTTTCGATACATTTGATATACAAAGGCCGCAAACAATGCCAGAACCACGAAAATCGTCCAGAAAAAGGAAGTTCACAGAACTTTTGGTAATAGATCCAAAGAGAAAAAAATATTAAAAACCCCTGCTACGCAAAAGCTTCAGAAGGGGGGAAGTTACAGGAACTTACCCATAATAATAATGGACTATTCCTGACATTATAAATACTGCGACTCTCAAGATGTATGAGGATATTGTAAGACAAGGAGAGATAATTGAGAGCATATTGTAAGGTCATTGGAATAGTGATACTTGTTGAGACAATATAGTTCACTCTAACCAAATCTGATAGTCATTACTAATACTTCTACTTCTTTGTATTATATTTCTGTTTAAATTCATTAGAACATGAGGACGTAATCAGAGGAGCCAGGACGATTAATGTGTTGTCCGAATGACTTGGGTACTGAGAAACTAGAATTCGGGCGTTTGTTTACACTACGCTCTTTAGAAAATGTGGTTACAGAAAATGATTTAAATTATTTTAGACAAAGAAACAAAACATGTCTTGTGTTAAGCCCCAAAACTTGGGATTTGTTTACATTGAATCTCCCAAGAACCCTATTATCTTTGCAGAAAGATATCGAGGAAGATTTTTTTGTAAATAGAAAGGAAATACCGTATGGGTAATTAGCAAGATCGCCAAATGTCCTTTTATATCATTATTTTGGAATTCTGGCGAAAAATCCTTCGCTGGTAAAGAAGAGCCTGCTGGTCAATTTACGGGACTACGGAGATAATGAAGTGTGAATTGAGTAGTGATAGGTGTTAGACGTGTCAACGATAAACGGCAGTGGGTTATATTGTTCCACTTGAACTATAAAAACTGCTCATGATTAATTTTAACACAAGATGTCAAACTTCTACGTTATATATAAAATCACAGATTTATATAACACTAAATGTAAAAGGTTTGAATTAGATTAGATGGACATATTTGCATTATCAAAAATCAAAGGAACTTGACCGTTTTTTTTATCAAAACAATTTCAAATAACTTAATTTATTTTTTAAATCAAATCTGTCTTTAATGAAATTCCATATTTTGCTTATTTCATGCTTTTGTTTCATTGATTTTCATTGCAGATGAATCAGCTGGATGAGGAAATGAGACTGATTAAAGACATCTTCAATTTGGATGATGGTTCTTTCCAGTGCATCTCCTGCTTGCCACAAATAAATAAGATTAATGTCAGACAGTAATCTCTCTTTAATCTGAAGAGACATATTCTGTGGTGCCATAAACCAAAGCTTCCTGAATATGAGGAAGCCTTAACGATAGAAAGCCGGAAGTCTTCAGAATCGTGGTGCACCTAAGTCGGACAAAATCGATAACTTGATTTCAGGGCTATCTAGTAAAGCTACCCAGACAGGGGTAATTGACAGTATCTATGAACTGACCGTGAACTCTTGACTCCATTTCACCGTGGACAAGAATTTCACTGAAATCCTGCAATCTACGGTAAAACCTCCTCCTGCCCTCATGACACTATTCCCTCCATACGTTTCAGGAGATGAAGAGGTCCTTGAAAGTTATCTTTATTGAACTGGATTATATATATATATATATATATATATATATATATATATATATATATATATATATATATATACACCTAGTGAAATTCCAACTTTTACCTACCTAGGTTTCACCTAAACAGGATCGTCAGGGAAAGTTTGGCTCAAACTTTCCCTGACGATTCGTTTAGGTGAAACCTAGGTAGGTTTGTCTAGCTCACTAGGTGTATCTAGGTCTGCTCTACGGTTGTATTGAGCTCTTTTGTTAGTTAGTTGTTACTCGTATCGGGGTTTTTTCTTTGGGCTTCAGACCTACATCTGTGCGAATTTTTTGTCGGCAGAAGTTCATGTTTGTAGCTCTTTCTTTTTTAAAACCTTTTTTCCCTCGAGATTGATTTGATTAGCAAATCAAAAATTCGAGGGTTTTTCGAAAATCGAGTCTAGTTATCTATATTTATATATATATATATATATATATATATATATATATATATATATATATAACCTGTGACTTTTGGTCAGTTGCCAGCAAAAGCTATTTTGTCATGACACCCCACGATATAGATGAAGGCTTTTTCCAGACTGAGCGGTATATGATATTCTGAACGAAATCTTTAAAAATGAACTAAAGGAGTATTGTATCCACAACAAGTGTGTGCGTGTAGTGATGGACAATGCCAGCAACTTTGTGAATGCTTTCAAGGAATCTGAGGAAGAAGACCCAATCACTATTAAATGTACAGAGGAGATGTTAGATATGGTTTAACTCTGAAGAGGTTTCCCATCTTCCCCCCTCAATACCACTGTGTATCACACTCTAAAATTTCCAACAAATGCAGAGGCAGCTTTGGGAAATGCTATGTACAAAAGGTTCTATCGGTTCACATTGGCCAAAATGGCAGATGAAGTAAGGAAAAATTGCTGTTAATGACCTACTCGAACGTCATTTATGTGCTGCTTAAGAGATTCCATAAGTTTTTTTTTTTTAATAAAGAAAGAAGACACCGAAACTTTAATGGACATATTTGAACTTGAAGTTTTAAGAGAAAATTCTGAAGCCATTTTCCTAAGCATTTAACATCTCCCAGGGTGATGCTTATCCTGACTATCGAACAATTAAAGAAAAATCTCAAAAGAAAGGATAAGCTTTAATTCTGTAAGCTATTAAGGGAAGTCTGTGCAGTAAAAATCATTTGAGATTTGCTTCCCAGATAAAAACTACTTATTGGCATCATTGTTATTTCCCGTGTTCAAAAACTGGAAGGAAATCCAAATTGTCCAACCGGAAAATGAATTCTAGTAGCAGATCAGGTAACGAGAGCTCAGGGATGACTTCTTTCAAAGTGAGGCAAAGAATTGACCTGGTAAGCCATTATTCCACTGCCAGGTTTGCCATCTTTGAAGGATTAAGACATTTCAGCATTGAGGTATTTTTATAAAACGCAGTTTAAAAGAGAAGTATTTTCAAAAACAACTTTTGCTAAAGATGAACTATGATAATTTGATAAAATAAAATTTACTAATACTGAATTTGATTCTTGTATTTTTATTTTATTTTATTTTATTTTTTTATTGTTTTTTTTTTCGGGGAAATATATGCCTTCTCTGGTATCCCTAATAAGTTAGGGGGACATAGTAGCGATTTTTGTTTTTGTAGGAGTACCCATACATTAAAAAATTGGACTTCCCTTATTTTAAAACTAAATTTTGCTTTAAATTTTTCTTGTTTTTAATAAAAATTTAATTTTGAATAGATGTGACACGATAACTAGGTGTATATTAAGCTTGATTTGTAAAATATGTATTCTATTTTAATAAATTAAGAATAGAAAACGGTTAAGAATAGAAAAATAGTTTAAAAACATGTTTCGTTTAACAAAAGTACTAAGGGAAAAGAAAAGGAAAAATAAATAAATAAACGAGTCTCCGTTTGTGGTTTTCTAATAGATCAAATTTCGAGATTACATCCATTTTATTCAAGCCAAACCAATCTTTAGCTATACGAATTTTCATATCCTTTTCAGTAGAATTTATTTTGTTTCCTAAGTATGTAAAATAGTCAACAGATTCTTTTGATTCACCCGAGACAGTTTCTATTGAGCCTTGTTGGTTGAAGCATATGAATTCAATTTTAGAGACATAGACCAACATCGTTAGCAGTATTTTCTAGATGATGTAGGAGACTGTGGAATTGGTAATGGTGTTAGTAGTGATAGATAGGCCATCTGCATAGTCAATATCGGCACACTTCCTTGCAGGATATCGACTTGAGTCTTGGTGACAATCAATCCCTTAAATCAATCCAAGGCTTCAAAGCGGATATATATATATTTTTTGTAGATAATAAATCTTTAAAGCTAAAATCTTATTCATAATAACTCCAACAATAATAAATTATGCGTGGATATGAGTGATATTAATGTTCCGTGTCAAATAGGCAATAAAACATGTCATTAGAACTTAGACGATAAATTAAGTATTACTAGTTCCAGTAATTCTGGCATAAATATTCACAAAATTTCAATTACTCTAAAGAAGTCAACTTTAGAAAAACGAATAACTTAGAAAAAATGATGTTTTTTAATACTAGAAATTATACAGAAATCGCCCTGTAATTTGGGCGTGAATTATTGTATTCAATATAATTAAAATAAAGTGTAAAGATTTCCGAATCGTGTTAAAACGGCACAAAAATAAAAACCATGTAACTGGAAATAATGTATTCAAAACACTCGGTTTATTCAATAGAAACAGCAAAAATAACATAAACGTGAACTATTTCTGACAGACAAGTGTTTTTCCAATGCAGTTGAGGAAATATTAATTTTATCTACTGGTTCATTGAACAAAAACATCTTTAGGAAAGGAATTGACAATGTAGTTGGTCGGAGCAGCCATGGAGATAAAAGTGCCCTTCGTTGATTTAGCTGAAGCCGAATGCAAATCAAGTAAAACGTTTTGTACATGTGAGAACCACACAATAAAGCAGTAACAGTTATAGGCTAGAATGGACATAAAATCGAAAAAAAGAAACTGAAGAATTGAGTTAGCAAAACAAAAAAAGTAAGTATTTTGTAGTCATAGTGAAATATTTGTTCATCACCAAGGTAAAAAAAAAATAAAAATTGTAGCACAACCTACCTGTTTACATGAGAAAAAACAGTATTCTCTCTGTAAGCTGTCATACAAATTTTTTTAAAAATATAGAGAAAATGTCCTTTTAATCATTCTTCTTTGGTTTTCATTTGAATTAATTTTTCCTACTACAATGGAAAAAAGCCCATTCTTCATACTGATGTTATCCTTTTATTTAGAAATTACACCATGAAAACAAGAAACAAGTATATCTCTCAAAAGGAGAAATGGAAAAATGATAAAGGGACATATGTCTTAGAGAAGAATTTCACACTTAGATATTTACAATATTTTCTCGTAGACCAAAAGTAGCGAAAAGGAATACGTGTAGCTTCTTTAACACTAAAGTGTTACGTGATAGCCGGTTTTGCAGAAATTACAGCTAAAACACAAGCATGTATATATATTTGAAAAATGTTCATTTTTATATTTTACAGGACATTACAAAATTTTCATAATTTAAACACTATTACTTCTGCTATCATACTACTACAACTACTAAGTAGCAAGGTTTCTAAGCCCGGTAACACATATACTCCCAACAGATTACCGTTCATTGCTGATATTGCTTATTGGCAAATCAATGGTAATTTCCAAATGTGAAGTTCCCAAGATGCTCCTTACAAGTGCTACAAACTTTATTTGTTGTTAACTTTGACAGCAGTAGAAGTATTTTGCTTATCCCTCTTGGGTTGGGGACATTTAGCAATTGTATCTTTTTTCTTGGGGGCATTTTTAGAATTTCTAGCCTCTTTCTGAATTTCTCTCTTGGAAGCAGGAGTTGCTAATTTAGCAGCACGATTTTTCATTATAGCAGTTTCCTGTCTCTTCTGAAGATTTGTCTGATTATCAGTAACTATTGCACATTTAACAACTCCTGGCATAGCTGCTTGCTGTATATCATAGTCCTTGGAAAGGACAAAACTATCCAAAACCTCCAGTTGTTGAGTTCCAGTCGAATTTTGGCATCATTTTACAGAATAATTTGGCAAACTCTTTTCCATGTGTTCTAAAGCCATGGCAGAAATATACTCATCATCATTTTGACTTTTCTGGTTACTGATCACTGCAGTATCTTTATCAGAGCTCTTCTACACTATCAGGTTTTTCATTTGTGTCAAAAAAGGTGTTTTAAATTATAAGGCCCTGTGGTCAAATTGAAGAAATCAAGGGGGAATCTGAATTCAGATCATGATCAACAGTTTTTTTTAAATTTTTCTCAGCAGCATTATACTGACCAGCAGTGTAGATGGTGACCACTTTCATTCAACTCTGTTGTTATCCTGTTTTGTACTAATCACTATAATTTCTACCAGAAGAGCAATCAGCATTTTCTTAAATGAGTTAGATTTTTTTCTTTTCTTTCTTTTTTTTTTAAAATCTATAATTTAATCCTTAACAAGCATAAATGGCAGCAATTGTATTCCCCAATTTTTAAACGGTCTTCCTCTTCAGTAACGCATATTTAGAATAAGTAATACACTGTGTAATAAAATTTTGATTTTTTTATCTTTGGTCAGTAAGTTTTATGTACTAACTGCTTCTGTCTATGAAGCAAAGGAAATGGCTGTTATTCCTTTCAAGCGTTGTTTTTATGATATGCACATCGATGTTTGAAACTAACTTATTTTCCATTACATTTCAGACAGATTCAGCGTCGAGTTGCTGAAGGAGATTTTGTAGAAGTTTCAAGTATTGTCTCCTCCAATGAACTGGGCCTTATTAGACAATTTGTCACAGCTCTAGATAAAGCCTGTAGCCTTCAAGACTTCTTCTTCAAGACTTCTTCAAGACTTCGAAAATCGCCTCCATCGCGTCTTCATTTTCGGACGGTGACGAGTTTGGTTCCTCTACCCGTCTTTTCTGTATCTGATTTATGTGTCTCCTGTGAGGGAATTTTTCACCTTGGATCGTGTACAGAACATTCCCCAGTCTGTTAATTATCGTACCTGGTTCCCAGTATGCCATATTATTCTTGAACATTCTGAAATAGCCCCGTTCGCCTGGTTTGAAGGATCTTTTAGGCATTATCGGTGTATGCCGGTTTTTATTTATGCTGGGTAATAGTTTATCAAAAACAGACCGTATTTTGCGGGCAAACATCACTTCAGCTGACGAAAGGCCAAATGGTGTGTTTCCGTTGGGGGTGATTCTGTAGACTTGTAGGAACTGTTGTATGGCTCTTTCTGTTGGTACGTCCTCTGCTTTTTTAAGGCTCTCTTAAGCGTGCCCACAAACCTTTCGGCTTGTCCGTTAGATCGTGGATGGTATGGTGCTATTTTAATGTTTGACTTGATAAGTCGCACAGAATTCTTGAAAGTCGCTCGAGGTGAATTGGGTACCATTATCCGTTACAAGGCAATCTACAACGCCGAATCTTGCGAATAACTCGTGTAGACAATTAATAGTGTTTTCTGTCGTAGGGTTTTTGTATCTGAAAACTTCTGGCCACTTGCTAAAGCTATCTACCGTTATCAAGTAGTAATATCCATCTATGGGTTCTGCATAATCCGCATGGATTCCAGACCAAGGTCTGTCCACCTTAGGCCATGGTTTTTGTATAATAGGCGGTGCCCTTGCTGCCGCAGCACAGCCTCTACATTTTTCTATCATTTGAGTAATGTCGTTATCCATATTAGGCCAATACGCCAATACACGAAACTTCTCATTAACGCTTTCATACGATTTTTCCATAGGTGTCCTAGATGAAAGTCCTTCAGAATTTGTCTTTGTAAAGATTTGGGTATGACCACTCTTTCATTATAAAGTAATACGGGATTACAAATTGAAAAACACTCCGCTAGATTTCTTTCTTTCTCTTCTCTTTGTACTTTGTATGAATTCATCCATTTCTGCTTCTCTTCTGATTTCTAACAAGGTCACTGGTAATTCCCTTACTCTATTGTTTAGAACTTTACTAATTTCGTCTTCGGCTCGCAAAGCCGCTATTACCGAGTCTTCCAGAGGTTCGCATTTCGCAGGTACCAATCTAGATAATCCATCCGCATGACCAATTTTCTTCGATGGTAGGAATGATAATTCAATAATATAGTTCCCAATCTCAGAAGTCTGTTGGCTGTGTAAATTGGTAGTCGATCCGAATATAGTGAGAAGACGTTTATGGTCAGTTTGAAGAGTAAAATCTCTTCCATATATGTATCTGTGGAAGCGAGTTATGGCGAATATTATGCCAAACGCTTCTTTCACAATTTGCGAATAATTCCTCTCTGCTGGTAACAACAATCTAGATGCGTGAGCTATAGGTTTCCTTGTGTCATCCTGCATCTTGTGTAATATACAAGCTCCCAGTCCGTGTGAGCTTGCGTCACTAGCAATGATAATTTCCAGTTTGGGATCAAAATGCGTCAGTGCTAGATCAGACGTTAATTTCTTTATGATCTCCTTAAAAGCTTTCTGACAATCTTCTGTCCAGTTCCATTTGTTATCTTTTTTCAATAATTCATAGAGGGGAGCCCTTAATTTGTGCATGTTTTCAATGAATTCACCGTAATAGTTCGCTAGACCAAGAAAGCTTTGCAACTCTGCAACATTTTTCGGCTCAGGCATATTTTTTTTTATTGCAGATGCCCTATCTGGATCTGGTTTTCTGCCACTTTCATTGATTATATGGCCTAGATACTTGATTTCTTTTAGAAAAAATCGCATTTTTTCTCTTTCACTTTAAAACCAAAATCCTGAATTCTTTTAAAGACTTGTTTAATATGCGTTGCGTGTTCTTCTACATTATCCCTTTTGATTAAAATGCCGTCTAAGTAAGCAGTAGCAAAGTTCTGTCCCATGAGCATAGTATTCATAGTCTGTTGAAAGATTGACGGTGCTACATCCCAAATGGCAATCTGTTAAATTTGTAAAGTCCTTTGTGGGTATTGATACATAAAATTTTTGTACTTTCTTCTACTAGAATCTGAAAATAAGCTTTGCTTAAATCAATCTTAGAAAATACCTTACCACCGTTAAGCTTGGTAAATATTTCCTCCGGGCTTGGCAATGTGTAGTGATAATCCTTGATAGCCTTATTTAAACCAGTCGAGAAATCTGCGCAAACACGTGTTTCTCCGGATTTTTTCTTTCCGTAGACCACTGGTGCCGCCCATTCACTGAATTCGATTGGTGAAAGGATTCCAGTTTGTACAAGTCTATCTAACTCCTTGTCAATTTTTTCTATCGTTGCGAAAGGCACGTTTCGCTTTTTCTTGAATACTGGCTGAACATTTTCCTTTAGTTCAATTTTAGCTGCAAACTTACTACATCATCCCAAACCGCTCGAGAATACTTCGGGAAATTGCCTGTGTAGTTCTTCTTTTAATTTTATAGCTTCTGACGGTTCGCACTCTATTTTCTTACAAAATGAGCTAATGGGTAAATCCCAGACGTCAAATGTTTGCATCCAATCCGTGCCCACCAAATTTTCTGTGTCTTTCATTACAAATATCTTCAATTTTTTCGTTTTACCATGGAATTTTACGTTTAGAATTACTTCTCCTTCAAAATTGATACGCCTCCCTGTAACAGACTTGGCAATTTTCTGTGTATGCATCATGGTCGGTCTATTTAGCTTCCTCCATGTCTGTAAATTAATTATAGTTAGATCCGATCCTGAGTCTAACTGTAATTTTACCTTTTTATTTAAGATCTCGAGTTCCACGTATTTTCTTGTGTTTAGTTTGTCTTCGTAGTCCATTTTAGTAGTTCTTACCCTACTAGTGTGTTTTTTGTTTCTGCATTAAGATGCCTTATGTTCCATTTTTCCACAAGCTAAACAGTTCTTGTATTTAAATCGACAGTCTTTATTCCAGTGGAATCCACTACGTCTGTAACCTGCAGATGGTGGGGGATTATATTTGCTTTGATCTCTGTCATTAATCGCCTTATACCTTGTAATTTTTTCTTTATCATAAAATTTTTGTTTTTCTTTCGGGGGCGGGGGCCGGGGGCGGGGGTGAAAATGTAACTTTTTGTTCAACTTACGTATTCTGTTGTATTCTTTTGTTCTACTCCCGATTCCTCGATATCCTTAGAGTCTTTTTTTATGCTCAAGCATTTTTGGCAGTTTTCAGACAATTTTTGTAGCGTTAATCCAGTCTCGTTTTGAAGCTTCGTGAGCATTCTTTTTCGCATTTCACTGTCCTTGGCTGAGACTAATCCCTGTACGAAAATAAGACACTTAGAATTGTCCGGAGTCAATTCCACCAATTTAAAGTCATCGCAATGTTTGTTCACAATTGCGGCGAACATGAAGTAGTCCTCATTTTCGTTTTTTACGAGGTTGAGACATTTCCACCTTTTGTGAAAAAGTGAAGTCTTTGGACTGAAGAGCTCCGTAAAGCATGTAACTGCCTCGTCAAACGTCAAATCGTTTGTCTTTTTCGGTAGAAAATAATCCACAAATTTTGTGTACTCCTCTGTTCGCAATTTCCTGAGTAATAAACGTAGCTCCTTAGCTTCCGTCTAATTTTGGCAATCAATGTTGAAAATGTCTTCATGACGTCTGTAATAGTCCCCGAAATTTTTATCGTCTTCTGCGTCTTGAGAAAAAGTCGCCTCTTTTTCGATATTCTTCTGTTGTGTGTTAACCGTTACATTTAATATTAATTGCATTTGTTTTTCTTCATTTATTAGCTGTCTTTCCTCATTTCTTCTTATAAACTCAAGCATTGCTTTTTGAAAATCTTCCATTTTTTAGGGAGTGACGAAATTTTTCTTTCTATCTCTTGTGTACGTTCTTTTATGTTCGTCATTAATTTGTTGTTCTCTGTGTGAGTTCCTTCGATGATGACAAATTTTGATAAAAACAGATGAAGTCCAGTTAGAAATACCATGAAGTCGGTAACCCTAACCCTGCTTGAGAGTATTCCAAATGATGTGACTCCCAAATCACCTTGGCTGCATCATTCATACTTAAAAAATGATGTTCTTCCACTATTCTCACTTGAAAATGTCTATACATCCGGAAAATGGATTTTCTTGAAATTTAACAATTATTTAGCTGAATAAACACTTTTATCATCAATAGATGATGTCTTTGATCTTGTTAGGTTTGTTTAGATCTGTTGAAAAATCATTGCACGGATGTAATTTGTTATTGCTTTTACTGCTTATCTTGAGGATAAATCTATAGATGAGATGTTATATCCTTTATAACCTTCCTAATTCTTTCAAGTAGTGCACAAAGTACAAGTCAGATTGGAAGAAAATTGATTTTGATTCATATAAAGAAATTTTAGTCTGGAATTAAGGAAACTGCATGTTGGGAAGTTGGAACCCACTACTCCAAAAGGGTTAAAGGTGTGAGAACACAACAGTAGCACAAAATAAATGTGTGACATTGGGAACATGCAACTTGTTGCTGCATATTATTCATCAGTACATTCAGAAAACAAAGACTATTAAGAAAGGTCAAGAAGAGAGAAAAACTAACAATTACAATTCAGAGAAAACCCTTCATATTCCTTCATATCTTTGCCCAACTCACAAAGACGGACATAACTAGTGGCAGCTACTTGCTTCTCACCTACACAACTGCATCTCAGGTTCACTCCCACACACAAAGACAAAAACACATACACACACACACACCCGCGCGCGCGCACGCACATACACATACACACACACACATACACACACATATGAAGAAATATAGTCTTAAGGTGTGCTATATTTATGGGATAAAGTGCTCAATATCAGAGATAGGGCGTGTGAAAATATAAAAGTGAACATTGAAGTCAACACTTAGAGGCAACAGGCTGTTTCATGCTAGACGTAATCGTCATGGCCTGACGAGTGCGTCTAACATGAAACACCCTGTTGCCTCGCCTCTAAGTGTTGACTTCAATATATATATATATATATATATATATATATATATGTGTGTGTGTGTGTGTGTGTGTGTGTGTGTGTGAAAAGTGTATATAGATATAAATAAATATATATATGTATAATTATTTATATATTATATGCGCGGTACTTATTAGAAAGCGCTCAATATCAGAGATAGAGCTAACATATTTGGTTGGATAGATGTATATACAGAGAGAGAGAGAGGGGGGGAGAGAGAAACTTGTCTCAAATATAAAGTCCTTACTATAAAATAATGTTAGATGTTGTTGAATGATTTTCATGTCAACTCCAGGTATGACCTTGATCTTTATTGTTGAGATCATCTACTGAGGTCATGGCCTTACACTTCCTCAACATGTGATACAGTTCATTACATCAATACCTTCCTCTTATTTTTTCAAGTTTATGTTTTTTCCAAAGATATTAATTTAATTTTGAAGGAATATTTCCTCTATTTTATTTTATTTTATTGGCCACTCAACACAGTCCATCCTCGTACATTGAGGTCACAATAAAATGTTCTAAACATCAAAAAAGCATTGTTCCAATTTTCATTTTGTTTTCTTTTTCAAAAAGTAGTAAATATCATTACAAAAAGGCTTGAAATTTTAATGAGTAAAAAAATGTTTAAAAGCTTTTTATGTAAGATTTGGTAGCCCCAGACAATTGTACTCAATTTACCATTGCCAAGATTTCTAGATTTCTGTGATGTTCAATGGAAAAATCAGAGCTAAATTTTACTTCATTCAAATATAGCATTAATTCAGGTAAGCAGGATAACTGAAATGTTACAAAATGGTGAGGAAGAGATGGAGCATCAGATGATTTTTTTTTTTAATGTAGAAAATGTATACATTAAAAAATACAGAAAGACAAAACTAGCTTAGCTGAAGGGATACAAGAAAGATGTGGAAAGATATTTTATATAATAAGAGTTGGAGGTTATTTGCACAAAAAACGCATCAATCAAATTCATCCAAATATGGTAAACATGAAATCAAATGTAATATTATTTTTACATCTCCTACATGACACTTTTCAAATACTTATATTAATATGTGAAATAGAAAACCTAGTTTTAAATCCAAGACAGTAAAAAAGAAAATGTACCAAGAAGCAAGTTTTGGCAGTAAATGTCAAAACATTAAGGTACTCCTCTAAAAGTTCAGTTTGTGGTTGAATTGTTGAATAACGATTACACTTGTTGTTAATGTGATGCCAGCTTCTACAGCTTCTATTCTCAACACTTGGGAGGAATTAAGGCTTTATTTGAAAGTCATTATGAATATAAGACAGAAAATACAGTTACAAAAATCGACTTGACTTCAAAAAGTTCAGACTTTTGAAAACTGAAGGCATGCAACTGCCGATGCCATTAATGATGCCATGGTACAAAGAACAACCAAGCAGACTCATTCCATCATTTATAATAGAAAACAGTTGATGTGCTGCTTAGAGGATTGATGGAATAACCCAATTGTAATGGAAATCTAAAGGGTGATTGGAAAGTAACTCCCTATCTTAAAATACTTAGACTTTATTTATTGACTATAATTTTTTACAAGAAATGGATATGAGAGGAAAGCATTTAGCATGAGGTTTTATTTAATCATGTCAACTAATTTCAACAGAAAATCTTGTGGTATGGAAGACAATTTCTTGTATTCACCATTCAAGTTCTTCCAAAGTCTTGGTTTGATATAGTAGACTTGCTCCTATAACCAACCCCCAAAGAAAAAAAGTCACAGGGTGTTAAGTCAGAACTCCTGGCTGACCCCTCATAACAGTTACTTTTCAATCACCCTGTATACAGTGCTGTTCAATAAAAGTGACTCACCTTATCCTTTGAATTTAGCTCAACTTTCGTTTCCTCGGAGAAGAGAACATTCTTCCAGTCTTCTACGGTGAAATTTTTGTAATAGTGAGCCCATTCAAGTCTCTTGGCTTTGTTGGCTTTGCTTATTAGCAGCTTAAACCTTCGTGTACAAGATTTGTAGCCTTGTTCTAACAATATTTGTAACCTTGTTCTGACGGACTGTTGAAGAGACAACACGTTTCGACTGGCTGCAATTTCTTGGCTAGTTATAGTCCTAATCTTTGCAACTTCTCTCTTGATTACCCTGACAGTGCTATCATCAATCTTTTTCTTTCGTGCTCTTGTTTCCTTCCTTGGAGCAGGAGTGGCATCATTATGTGCCCTAAGCACGCGAGAGACAGGTGATTGTGAGGTTATAGCAATTTCTGCAATTTCTCTCGTAGACTTGCCTGCTTTTGAGAGGGCAATAATAGATGCCTTAAGTGGTTCTGATGCGTGTTTGTACCCTTTCATCTGGTTAGTGATTTGAGTGGCTATTTCAAGCTGTTTTTATACTGTATGAGGCTTTCTGGAATATTCTGGAATACTCTAGATTTAATTTAAGCTGTTCAAGAATTCTCTAGAATATTGTTCTGAGTGTATTGTAAAATAGTTTTCAATATTTTGTCAAAAGCTCTTTAAATTTACCAGTTTAATCATTAGAATGCGATATCTGAGTCACTTTTTTTTGCTGAGTTTTTTCCTGAATCTCATTTATATCCAAATTTATAATTATCAATAGAATACCTTAAAATACATTAAAATTATTTTAAGCCCAAAAACAATAGACAAAAAATACTTTTAGTAAAAAAATCAGGTGAGTCACTTTTATCGAACGGCACTGTATTTGGCTAATTGTGGCAATATGCTAATTAAGTTTTTTAATTGCATAGTTTTATCAACTTCAAAATAAAAATAATTTTTGATAGCTTAGTACCTTAGATAGGTTTACATATTCACTTTCATACCTGAAGACAATCTGGTTTAAGGAGCCCAAATTTTTTTTAACTTAGATTCAAATGCAAATAATACAGTTAAAAATAATCCCTTCCATTTATAAAAAAAAACTATCTGCTGGTATATTTCTTTAAAAGGTAAAACAAATATTTCAGATTTGTAATCCATGACGATCATAGTGTGACGGAGGGAGAGTCTGAAAAACACACACACACACACACACACGCAAACACACACACGTATATTTTTTTTTAGTGAAATTGGAGAAGGTTTGAATAGCGAAATTAAATCAGAGCATTTTCGTTTACTGGTGTGGAAATCTGATAGGTGGGTAAATCTGTGTAAATTAGTTGTCAAGTTGGTACTTTACAGATGTTTTGAGGAATTTGGATTTCGAATGCATAAATCATCTACCTTACTCACCTCACTTTGCTCTATTTGACTTTAAAAAGCAGTCTGAAGGAAAGAAAATTTTAGAATGATTCAGAGGTAATAGAATCAATATTTCAGTGACCAAACAGAATTTTGAAGGAAGGATTAGAGAAATTTGAGAAACGGTATACGGGATGAGTAGAAGAAATAGCATGGTTCTAGGTCATTCCTTACTTGGTCGGACCAAGAAATTTTCAGCACCCCAGCCCTATTTTCATATGATTTCTGTCAACCTCAATTCAGGGAGAAATTTCAAAAAGGAACATTTCCCAAATTACTTTTGACACAGTTGATCATTCACAATTACTTCCCTTGAACAAATCATATTTCAAAATTAAGCAACAAAGTCTAATGAAAATGTTGTTTATTTTCTTCAATTTTCAATGTTACAATCAATAAACAACAATGTTTTGGCAATCTAAAAAATGCACGATAACATGACAGTTGTTACAATCAAAAATATTTTTTTTTAAGTTAAAATAAATCTAAACACTCCTAATGACATCTAAATTCAGAACTTTTTGGATGTTATAAACCCATATTATTTTATCAGATATATTTACTTACTTTTTTAAAAGAGCGCTTCTTATCTATGAACGATACATTTCTCGTGCTTTGTCTTCCATAATCGCTGGTATGTCGTTTTGCTTTCTTCATTTTTTTTCTGTCTCCGTTTATTACTTTTTTCATCATCTTTTCTGTTGTTTCAGATTTAGTTTTTCCTTCCTTCTGTCGACGACATGGTGAACCTTTTTATGGAAAGTAGGTATACATATTGAGATTTCAACAAAAACTGTAAAACTAGGAGTGTAAAAATAAAAGCAATTTCTATCGACTTCACAATGTATGGTCTTCATTTGTGTAGCTGTATCCTTGAAGTGTATCGTTTTTCTTATTACTGTTTTTTTATGTAAAAGAATGACAGAAGAGAAAAAATTAATTTCATTCAATCATCACAGGTAAAAGTCACGAATTTCTTCAGTTTAAATTATGCGCATGAGCAAAACGCATCATCAATAAGTCAGGGTTCGTTGCTTCGTGACAAACTATTTACAATAGTAAAAATGAGAGTGCGTTTGATCATCTTGTGTGGGTTATTATGCAACATGAAAAGATTCGTGTCCAAACTAAACCTTGATTTGGCTTTATCGATAGTTGTTGATTGTTGTCGTATACTTTGGATTTTACATGTTGATGAAAGTAGTCGATTCTGGTTTTTAATCAATCTCCTCTTTCCAAAAATCCTTGCCAGGGTCGTTTGTTAGAAAATAGAAACTAATGCCGGATTTCATAAAAAATTCTGTGTAAGAAAGTACTTAAAATTTTTATTAGAATTTAATTTTGAGAACCACTGCTACAGTGCTTTACAAGTTCACGTTGTACACTTTCTTCTAATCCTTACCCTAAGATTTTTCCCCTGCTTTCATATCCTTGCTCCCAAAACCTTGATTCTTATCAGAGATAAGAATATATTTTCTAACAAATGAAATGGCCAGGAAATTTGTATAGCAGTTTTGGAGGAAAAAGTCCCCGATATTTTCTGACCCTCCTAATCTCCATAAATACGGATAATTTACGCCTGTTTCGCAGTGAGTATTCGACAACCGTCCGTGATAACATCTGGTCGGCGACAGAACACCAGTCATTTTCGGAGTCAGCTTCAAGAAAGATCTACCTGCTGGTCTATAAAGACAGAATGTCAGCCAGTGGGCTAAAAACCTGACTAAAAAAACAACTGAGATCTGTCGCCGGCCTACGAACTCACTCAACTACGAAATTTGTATCTTCTGACAGTTTCCTCCCTTACAAGAAATCTGTTAGCGTTTTAACCCTTCAACAATTTACTCGTTTAAAGATCTATTTTAGGTGCTCAGAGAAATATTTTGATCAAGCCTTTATTTTTTATGAACATTTTTTTCTTCCGTTAAAGTTAATGGAATTTTCTTCTCTCTTTCTTTCTCTCGTAATTGTATATCCTTTTACCCTTTTTTGTGCATGTAAATAAACATTTTCTTATTATTATTGTTACACACCGAGTAGGAGTTTGTCTTTATTCTTCCGTCTAAAAAGAGAGAATTGTCCGCTCTAATCTTTCAAGCTGTTGTTGCTTTTTTTCCAACTTTGTAGCATTTTTAACCTCAACCCTTTCATGTGGGAAAGCCGGGACACATTTTATCTTTAGCCGATATTTCAGATTCTGTTTCATTATTTTTATCTATAAAAAATGTTTATTATTGACACTGAAGTCCCATTAACTTTATGCTGAATGACGTACACTTTTAATATTTTTGTCGATACTTATTTTTGTGAGGCTCATTCGTTTTTGTCTTTTGCATTAAAAAATCAATTTTATTATTGCTATTAACTTTTTTCTTACATTTAATAATTCCCCCTCTTTCTCTCTCTGTGTTTTTGTTTCTCTTTGTCAATCTATTCCCTAGATATAAATGTGCTTTTCCCGTCATCGACTGCAATATTATTGCCAAAAATTATGGAATCATAAAAGAGTTGGCATCAACAAGATTTATTGGCCATAAAGAACATTCGATATTACTTGCTTCTAAGAAATTGTTCACATGGTAACGGCTTGCCAAGGAATACTCTTTTTTATCGATTTTTCAAAACTAGTATGGAAAAGAAATGGGATTCGAACATTATTTGTTTTTGCAAGAAAGGTAATTACCATTTGGTATAATTTTATATATTCATTGATTCATTCAAATGTATATTAAGGTACGCCAAAATGCACACACACACACACGCGCGCAAACAAACCATAACTGTAATATTAGTCGTTTCCTTAAAAGGAAACATTCGACATTCATTGACTGAGCAGCAATTTTTGCTTTCGGTTGATATTCATAAAATTGTTCTGTTAACACAATTTTCCCAGGAAAATAAGTTTCTCAAGTCCAGTAAATATAGCGTGGTTGCAAATATTTGGTAACACCACAAAAATCATGAAAACAAGGTTAATTCAATAAAAATATTGCATTATCGTATGAAAACTTAGTAAATAAGAAATATATATTGATTACAATAGAAATATCTCTTTTTCATCATCGTCATAACTCTTCAACTGCTGCAAGGTACAGAGCAACACTGATTTCCTGCTTCTAAATTCTTTTCCTGCAATTTTCATTGGTACAATGTTCCTTTTAATTCCACAGATTCTATATCCGGTAAATGGTCATGTAAAGAGATCGATATCATGATATCAATGGAATCATTTTGATTCCGCTTCTTATCTGTACGAATACTATCAAATAATATGAAAGAAATACTAATGACAAGTTGGATACAAAACAATTATGATGATCTGCTTAAAAGACTTTCAGCAGCAAGTTAATGATAAAAACCAAATACTTAGTTAAGTTAATTCATATTTCACCCCAAGTAATTAAGACGCAGGGTAAAAAAAGAATACAACATTTTTACACCTATATATGTGTGAGCACATATGAGAGAGAGAGAGAGAGAGAGAGAGAGAGAGAGAGAGAGAGAGAAAGAAAGAAAGAAAGAAAGAAAAAAGAAAGAAAATACCCTCACACTATGTTTTGGTCTCCATCTAAAGCGACAAATAAATTTATGGGTGCTCATATTTTATTGAAACGTCTTTCGTGACGTTTATCGCTTTTTATTTATTTGTTTTTCTTTTTTTATAATCAAGATATAGAACTTTTTTCCATTCAAAGAAAGCTGTAATTAAAACATTGTCCGACAAATGTATAAGCATAAATATCTAGTCTTGATTCAACTTTTGATTCAGCCCAGAGTATTTAAAGACATATGAGCAGTGACGTGCCGAGATCTTGATCCGGGGGGGTAGAGGAAAGAGCTCGACTTGCTCCTACTACAGCCAGTGGCCAACAAGCCGAGATGGATCAAATACGATTTTTTTAGAAATTCAAATACAAATACTTCTCGCGATTATTGATTCGATATAATTGAAAATACAAATATAAATACAAGTAATTATCTTCTAGATTCCAAAAATACGAAAACAAATACTTCTGAAATTAAGCAAAAATCCAAATATAAATGCTTTTTCACATAAATACAAATGATCTGAAAAGTATTTAAATACAATTCAAACACACTGACAAAACTTGAATTAAAAGATGTCAAGACTAGAGCAATTTATTTCATCTATTTGAATTTGTAAAGCCGAGACATACGAGCAGGTTTGGCGATCAAAAATTTGTCATTAATACCATCTACATTTATATGTCCAAATTCTTCATTTTCGATTCTTAATAAAGCTAAATTGCACAGGTGTTCCTGACCCATTTTGCTTCGGAGATTTTTTATTAATTTTAGTTTGTGGAAAGAGCGCTCACAGGACGCCACAGGGCCAGCATATATCCTCGCCGTAAGATAATGAGAAGTTGAAAAGCTCGCCTGGGATCTTTGGTTTAACGAAGGCACTGTTTTTCAAAAGATTCGGCAGTCTGTAATTTCGCGACCAAGTTCTATTCCATCAGAATCACCCTCGTATACTGCAGCCGCTACTTTGCATTTTTCTACCGTATCTTCGTTCGAGTCATCGTTCGACTCGGAGTCAATGAGGCTTTCAATATCCACGAGGATTCCAAATTTCTCATGTAACTGACTCAACCTTGTTAAATCGATCTTTCAATTTTGTATTCAAACTGTCCAGTACTACCTTCAAGGTAACAAACATTTCTTCTCTTATATTTAGAGGATGAAGTTTCGTCTACTTTCCATCCATTCATTTTTTTTTTTTTTCTCTGTTAAACAACGTCATTTTCTCGCCCTTTGCAATTAATTTTTTACAGAGAGAATCCTGTTTACTGATAGCAGATTGTTGCAGACTTTGAATGTCAGCTCGAGCTTCACTGAAGTTCATTCTAGAACACTGAAGTCTCTTCTGTACTCGGTCAATGAAAGTCAAGACGTCGTCCCAGAACGGCAGCATAGTTAGAAAATTAAGTTTTCATGTTGTGCAGCAAGCAGTTGGTGTCACTTCCTGTGTCAACTGATACTGAAGTATCACTTACTATATCCTCTAACAATTTAGCTATGGCATCCAACTTTGTTTTTAAAACGTGAACAGTATCGCGCTTCCATCTTGTATCAGAGGGCCACTTTAAAGTCGTCCCTACTGTCACCTTCAATTTCTCGCACCTCATTGTTGAGCTGGAAAAAAATGTACAATTAATAAAGAACTCAAAAAAATGATATAGCAAACACCTGTTCTGATACTGCAACCACTCCTACAAGGTTCAAAGAATGTTTTTCACAATTCACAAAGATTGATTTCGGGTTTCTCTGAAATATGCGTTTCTGGAGACCGGACATCTTCCCAGCCATTTGTTCCTATTTTGAGGTAATTTCTTTGTCATACGTCTGTCCACGACAGTCGCTCAAAAAATCAATTAACATTCCTCGTTTCAATTTTGAGATCTCGTTGTCGAATATAAACCCATTTGTTCGTTGTGAGTATTATGTGCTTCTTTTGACTCTCTGTAGGAGAGACTGACATACTTCGTTGCCCATAGTTTCTCAATGAACTCATTCTGTATTTTTCCATACAAAATATTGCAGAATGTGGATGTGATTTGACATAATCCAAGTAACGCTGCAACAGAGGGTTGTACTTGCTAAGTAGCTTAACGAGTGCAAGAAAATTACCGGGATTATTATTTGATGCAATTTATTCTCAGTGTTAGTCCAAAATGCCACCTGTTGAGTCGCCAAAACTTGATACAAACCACAAAATGCATGAGCAAATCCTTCTAAAACTTCTTCTGTTCCTCCATATGTTTCAGTATTACTCTGTCAATCGTAAACCCCTAAGATATGTGTCTTTCCAGTTTTTCAGAAAATGACACACGTTGATGAGTTCCTTGTTCATGTTTCATTGCATATTTTTTACCATTTTCGAATTCCACAAGATTTTTCGAATACCATGTTTTGTTGACTGGGGCTTTTGAAAACAATAAACAGTAAAAAAACAACACGCTGCATTATTTTTTAATAGAGTACAACAACCAATAAAGCGGAATCGTAGATCCATTCTGTAGTATTCTTTGAAACCAGTAATTCGTTAAGCTTCTGTTCCATCCATATGTTTCAGTATTACTCGTTTCAATCATCCTTCTTCGAGATATCGGTCTTTCCAACTTCCCGACGCACGGTTTGAAAGGGCCGTCCTTTGTTCTGTTTCATTGCATATTTTTCATTTTCGAAATCCACAAGATAAATCATACCGTGCTTTTGTTGTTTATCGCAATTGAAAATAATAAATTTAAAATCTACGCTGCATTATTTTTAATAGAGTACAACAACCAATTCGCGGAATCGTAGACCCGTTCATCAGATTAGTATTCTTTGAAATGAATTCGTTGAAGTTTCTGTTCCTCTTTTTTTTTTTACCTTCAATCGTAGACCCTTAAGATATGTGTCTTTCCATGTTGGTGCTGACGCACGGTGATGAGTGTCCTTGTTCATGTTTCATTGCATATTTTCCCATTTTGAAATCCACAAGATCTTTCTCGAATACCGTGCTTTAGTTGACTGGGGCGGTTGAAAATAATAAACAGCAAAAACAACACGCTGCATTATTTTTTTTAATCTGGAGTGGAACAACCAATAACGCGGAATCGTAGACCCGTTCTGTAGTATTCTTTGAAACCAGTAATTCGTGAAGTTTCTGTTCCTCCATATGTTTCAGTTTTACTTTGTCAATCGTGACCCTCTATTCTATGTTTCTTTCCTGAAAGAAAAAGAAATAAAAGTGATGAGTTGTCCTTGTTCAGTTTCATTGCATATTTTCCCATTTTCGAAATCCACAAGATCTTTCGAATACCGTGCTTTAGTTGACTGGGGCGGTTGAAAATAATAAACAGCAAAAAACAACACGCTGCATTATTTTTTAATAGTGTACAACAACCAATAACGCGAAATCGTAAAAAATTCTGTAAATCCATTCTTGTGAAACCAGTAATTCGGAAGACATAATAATAGCCGTTGACACCCAAGACAACCACTTCGTATCGTTTTTCAAGAAAAAATCCCGGTCTTTTTTTTTAACTTTTAAGGACCGTCTTTGTTCTGAAAAAACTTTAGCACTCATCTTCATCATTTTTTGCAAGTAGATCATCAAAATAACAAATTTCTGACGTTTATCTCTATTTCCATCAGAATTTAAGGAACCTACGTAATTTTTTGGTTAATACTGTTTATTTAATTTCAAAATATTTTGTATTTCAAAAGATTGGCAACTTTTTAAAAGGTAAAATTGCTGATCGAAAATAAAATCTCAATAAAACCGTTTGCTTTGCCTTTTTCTATCCATAACTTAACAGCCGAATACATATATGCATTGTTAAAACATTTTTCCTATATTTTGTCTCGAGGGTTTTTGTGGTTTTCCATAATAAACTTTAAAGATGTTCATTGAGTTTCTCGGCGTTTTATAATCATATAATAATAGGATGTTCTTGCAGCGAAGGTTGAATCTGTTAAACATCCCGCCCCGTGTTTTTATGACCATCGCTAACGACAACCAAAACTGTTCCTCATCGACAACTCAATTGAATCTTTTTATCAATAAAACCCTCCTTTTTTATAATAAATGTGAATGTCAAGGTTATACTGTGTCACGCTTTTTGAACTTTAATCCTACAGGTCTCTCATTGGCCATAAATATGAAACATTTTTTCCATGAATTAGGCCGACTCCATGAACAAATTCAAAAAATAATTTTCCGGTTTCAACCCCGCAATCCTGAAATTTTGGATTCCTAAGTTTTTATTACTGCCATTGTTTTGATAAAAATTTTTCGTGAAGAACGTGTATTAAAACAACTTTTTACGATAACAATTTTTATAGCAAAGCTAATTTGTAATAATTGAAATAAATTTTTTTTAATTCTAAAAAAATTTTTTATAAAATAAAAATAATTGTTTGTATCAGAATAAAAACCTATCATCAAACTGTCTTTACATTTAATGGCGGCAATAAAGAATTATCGTTAAACTTTTCAAAGGTAATGGTTTCTATTAATGCAATACTTAAATGCAACGTTCTTCTTGAATCTCTATCGTGGTATAATCCTATTGTAATGAAGGACCAATGAAGGCTCTCCGATTCATTGCTATCGCTAAAAACCGATGCCCGATAAAACTGTAATTCTTTTCGTTAGTATGGAATATACGGTACGTTATATCCGACACTGAGTTACAATATTATCATTATGTCTAAATCTTTTATATATTCATTGAAATGCTATGATCTACCATTGAGGCGAGGAGAAAAATTACCATTATTCTCATTTTACAAAGAAACGCTGGGTTTACAATCCAAGGAATACATCCATTAATATGGATTAGTTTTCAATCTGGACTTAACTGAGGGAAAACAGAATTAAACAACACTTTTTGTTGTTTCTTTAACACATTTCACGTTTTGGCTGGCATGCGCTTTCGTCCGCACTGCGCATGATCGAAGACCTACTGAGCGCCGGGATATTAAAATAAAAGGGAGGAAATTTTAGGTCCTCTTTCATCACTTTTTGAATTAATTTCCTGACATTTTCGTTAACCTACAACCTAACCAAACTTAATTTTTCACAACATCTAAATAAGTTTGGTTAGATCGAATTTATTAGTTAGTTACACATTTTTTTTTAATAAAATAATAAAAAACGTTTGCAATTTACTCCCAGTCCCGACAATAAAATTGCCAATCACGATACCAGCAGCAAAACGAGTTACGCGCTAACTAGTGAAGAGTCAGCTAAACCGTAACCACGGAGGTCTGAAGGAACTTGAGGACCGACGACTGGGTGACATTATTGGTTACCGCTGTCTAGAGCCAACAACGGGGATACAAATCTTCCCAAATTTAAAGAAATTGCCATGCAAATAATTTACTGTGAAATGTGAAGATATCGCTCTATCTCATTTAACTAGAGGGCCAATCTAATTCTTATCAAGAGACAAGTCCGATGGAATGGCCACGTCATCCGCAACGTTACACAGACACCTGTTTCATAGAGAACTGCTATGTGACAGAAGACATCAAGATTGGCTAAAGAAACGGTACAAAGATGCAATCAAAACTAATCTCCATTTGTGCAAGATCAGAGCAAAAGAACTAGAGAAGTGTGCCACCGACCGATCATGTTACCCCAGATTTCTGCAAACTTTGAAGAAGCCCGACATCAAAAAATCAATATTCAAAGACAATAGCGTCACTGTGCACCTTTGGAAGTCGGTGGCTGTGACCAATGCCAATGTCCCCACTCCGGATCCACTGATGAATTTCAAGAGAAAGCCTTTTTCGGAACCGAAGGGCAACCAGGATTTCATGCAGTTTAGACTGAGTAATACTACTCTCATCTTTCAGAGGAAATAAAGAATGAAATATTATATAATTAGATTTGAGCATTTGTAGTCAGTTATTTTTTGTTTGTGGTCTCTAGTCGTTAATGTTGCTGTTTAACACAGACTTCCTGGGGGAAAGGGAATGTGAGGTCGAGCCTTGGGGAAAAATGATTCTTTATATAACAGTAACTGATCCGAGCTGATAGCTGACGACCGTAGAATGAGGATTTGAGTAGTTGCGATAAAAAAAATAAAATTTAATGGCAATTGACAAGTTCAAAATAACATTGTAGTTAGATACGAACAAACGTATATTCTGAATTTAACAAATTCTCTCAACGTAGTAAATGTTTTAACATTTTATTTTTGCAGGCGGGGTAACAAGAAATATTCCTTACAAATGTCAATATGGATGAAACAATGTCCTATCACGAATTAAATAGAAAGTTTAAAAACACAAAGTACAACATTAATTGCACTGAGACTTTATAAATGATACGATATTGTCACTTTCTTCCTATAACTTTTCTATTCATTTAAGTTTTGCGGACGTTTTAATTTGTTGGCAGAAAGAAAACAGACAGAATATATCTCTGAGAAAGTCAATAAAACTATTAGCATTTTTATGAAGTTGAAATAAATTGGTCTATGATTTCAGTCAGTGGCTGAAGATCAAACGTTTGTGTAGTTGAAAAAGTCAACATAAGTTGAGAAAATCCTATCATTATTGTTTCTGATTCTAAAAAAAAAGTGGGGGGATGTTAATGGTACTCTCGGGTGCCAAATATACGTCCCGCCCTCGATTTTTTTAAAACCCACGCGGAGCTTATAAGGATACCCTCACTTATTCATTTTTGACGATCTTTTATCGAAATTTATTTTAATTTTATTTCTTCATGGTTCTGTTTAGATTTAAATTTTCCCAAATACCCCATCAACCCCTAATCCGTTTATTAGATTTTTCATTTTTTTAAACATACCCCATCCCTTATTTGGCACCCGTGAGTAACTTAATATAGATAGTCTCTAATACGTTCTGTATTTCATTTTTTTCACGTTTTCCATAAATATACATTTTCAAGAATTGGTTTCAAAAATGCTTTTAAATTTCATAATTTCATTCTCATATAGAGAAATTTAAGAAAAACCAAAAGCATCATTCTCAAAAGATTTCATGCAAGTGTTTAATTAATCAAGTTGGGTTTTACATTTTTTTTAAAGATTTCTTTTTGTAAATAATTACAGATCAAGGCGTCAAATACTTTGTCAGAATAAACAAAGAGTGTACAACAAATGGTTTGGCCAAAAAGACATCCTACGTGTGCTTTTTCATTGTTAAAGATGAAGAACCACGATACAGCTGTTGTGGGTGGTTATACCAGTCCGCAGGCATCGAATGACGGAGGACAACAAACAAAACGGAGACTTGAGTAAAAATAAATCTTGCCAAGTTTATTTTTGTTAAAGAAAATATATAAAACAAAAATAATGTTAGTGTGAACTGGCCAAGCTAATGTAGAGGGTGAGAAATAGCGTTGTTCTGAAAAGAACAGTTTTGTTTTCACTAGAGAGTGGATGTCCTAAGGACAATTTCGTGGTCGCTAGAGAGTGTTGTCCCGAAAAGGAAGGTTATTGCATGTTGTTGGTAAAGATATCTTGAGCAGCAGAAGGTGGAGGCGGCCTACTGGAGTTGGCAGGGAACAACAGGAACTGGAAGATGGCTGGAGTTGTCTGGAGCGACGGCCGATGACAAGCTGGAAATGAGCGGAACGGGATGCGACAGAAGGTCAGTTATTTAATGTGGAGAACCTGAGCACGTTTACTCGGGCCATTGGTCAATTTCTATCCACATCCGCTTGCGCGGGATCGGGCACAGTGATTGTTTTAGCTGGTCATGGCAACGGAAAAGATACTACAGATATTTACCTATTTAAAATGACCTTTGTGTGTCATTCTCTCCCTAGGAGGGTGGGATCAATGCTATTTTGCTGTCTTTTCTACAATCACTGAATTTCATTTGTTTATAACTTACACTCCATTAGATCTACTTTCAGATCAAACATTTGTAAGAAAATAAATTAGGTTTTATAGATCAAATGCGATATTTTGAATGAATCCTTTTTCTCATAGACTCTTTTTTAATCATTTTACCTCAAGCAAGACAATAAAGCTACTAAAACGCAAGAGTGTTAGAAAATATGAGAAAAAGAAAACATTATTAAGGAAAGACAATAATAAAAGAGGAATTAAGAAGACAGAAGATAACGATCGACATTGCATTTAAATTTTTGAAAATCAAAGTAGTCTGAAAAGCAAGAAGCTGGAAGAGAGTTTGTTATACTCTGCTTCAAACGAGACCTCTTTCTGATTTATATAAAAATAAAAACGTCGCTCTCTGCGCAGATACACCGAGCATTATATCCGGCTCACAAAACAAATCCCCTCAATAAAAGGCATGAGAAAAACGATGAGTCATGATCCACTCTATCTTTTAAGTCAGCAGGTTATCATGTCAACATAAGTGACCTTAGTCAACCGTCCCTACAAGCATCAACTCATGGCTCTACCATCTCACGCCATCCTCCATGTCTCTTCCCTCGCCCACAAAGAAACATTCTGTCTTATCTTCTATATCGGCAAAACAAATTGTATCTAAACAATTTTTGCCTAACTGGTAGTACTACTTGTCTTTTTGTTTCTTCTCTCATACTAACATGCGCACATTTATGATAAGTTCCACAAGTGAGAAGTGTGAGAGAAGAAATTGTTATCATAGGACTTATGGTTATAATCATAAAGTCGAGGTACCAAAGTCGAAAGATCATCAGAAAAATTACAATGAAAATAATTATAGAAAAGGTATAGGGAAGCTATGTTACAGCAGTAGGAAAGTGACTAAAGCTGGTATGCTAGGTCAGGACCAGTAACATTGCAGATTCCTCCATGTATTTTATCAAAAATCTCTAAGTACATAGCAGAAGTACCAGACCAAATGTGACAATAATATTCAATGAATCGATGAATGGTAGACATAAATGTGTAAGATAGATTCTGGAGAGAAATACTGCCAATTTGACCTTATCAAACTGACCAAACTTACCACTAAGACAGGAAGAAAATAGTTGTATTATCAGCATAGATATCAAGTTGAGAACTGATGACATAAAGAAAGTTGTTGATGAAAATTAGGAACAATGTTGGTCCAAGGCTGCATTAATGCAATCTTTTTTTATAGCTTTGCACCATTAAAAAATTTTAATATATTTTTGCACCCTTTAAAAAGTAATAATTTAAGGTGATTAAACAAATTTTTCTAATCACTTTTTAATAATATATAAACAAAAATGAAACATATGAAAAAGAAAGAATATTACAAATTAAAAGTTGCATAAACCCTACAAAAAATTAAATTTTCATCCATGCATGAAATTTCTTTGAAAAAATTAAAAAACTAATGTTAAATGTTTATAACCCAATTTAAATTAATAAAGGGTTAATTATTAATTTAAGAATTATAAGAAAAATAACAATAACTAAAATAACATTAAGTCTAATTAGTGTTTATTAGAGACACAAGAGAAATGAGCACTGCAGGATGAACACAGAATGCACTGAGAAGGAACTGACAATGCACTGGCTGCCATAGCAACATACATGGATTTATATACTCTGCAAAACTTTTCAGAACATTCTCAAATATATGTTACATGACATCATAGAACAGTCTTGAATATTCTAGAAATGATGTCATCAATTAATTCTTGATACTTCTGAAAGTTTCTTGAGTCACAATATGTGACTTTTTTAATGTGCCGTGTCCCTTCATGACGTAGGTGATCATGGCTCTCCACTTGCTCCCTTGTAGTTCTCAATAAGTTTTGTCTTTTTGATAGTTCTCCCAGACCCTGTTCTGCTATCCACTTGCTTAAGCCCGTTAGATATGTCACATGCTGCGCTCCCTTGTCTATTTGTCCTGAGTATCAGATTTTCCAAGCCTTCTTTTCTCATTACATGTTCCAGAAATTTCACCTGCCTCTTTTTGAGGGTAAGCATAAGTTTCCTCTTTGTTTGCATCTTCTCCAAAACCTCATTGTTGCTCACGTTTGATCCTTAAGCATCCTTCTGTAGAACCATACCGCTGTTGCCTCAAGTCTCTTCTTCATCTTTGAGGAGACTGTCCAACATTTGCTGTCATATTCTTTTCTTTGTTACCAATGAAATCCTCCTGTCTTGTAATACTCTGCCTAGTTTTGGAATGTGTCTTTGACCATCCCAATATGTCTTCAGATCAAATGTAATTTGCTACAAAACACAAAAGTTTGACCCCCTTTTTAAATGTCCTGATGAAAAAAAAATGCCATTTTAAAGGAAACAGTGTCAAAACATGCTAAAATTCATAGAGAATCTCATTCTATTCAATAGAGAAAAAAAAAGAAGATATTGCCATCTTTAATTTGGACTTAAAAAAAAAAAAAAAATGATCAACATTTTTATCTTGAATATACAGGACAATACTCTTAATATAAACAAAAAACTGAAATGTTATCTCACACCCCCTGGAATGCTATCTCACACCCGCATGGGGTGCAAGCACTCTTGGTTGGGAAACCCTGATCTGAAGAATGGCCGTTCAAGAAAACTTTCTTTTTGCAATTTGTTAAGAAAGATTGAATCAGATCAAAAATTCATCCAGAAATACTATAACCTTTCAACTTGTGAAGAAGACCAGCATGCCAAACTCTGTCAAATGCCTTTTAGATAACCAAAGCAACAAAGCTTTACCATTCTTATCTAAAGCTTGATAGGCTCTTTCAGTAATAACCATTAATACATCAGCAGTTGACTTAGAAAAGTGAAAGCCATATTGCTTGTCTGAAAGAAGATCCTGCAAGGCACTTCAACAATCCAGAGTTGATTAGAACCTGTAGTATTTTGACAAAAAGCAGGAAGGCATTTATTGTAGAGTTTAGAGAGAACAGAAACCAGTTCAGGAGCACATTTCTTAAGGACTATTGCAAGATACCATCATGCTTTGTGGAGATCCAGTTTAGAAATGATAGCCAAGATCATGGACAGAGTTATATATCTATATATATATATATATATATATATATATATATATATATATATATATATCACCAATTTAAAATATTTTCAGTCACGAAAAGGAATAGATAAGACATGTTAGAACAGACGTCATAACAAGGGAGCTAACTTATGCTCCTTGATCAGAACTGTCTAGGAAAGAAAAAAGAAGAAAAGGGATTTCAGGATGGTTGTCAGGCATTCCCTCATGTTCCCTATCAGGCATTCTTAATCCACCAATAATCCACAGGCCCTGTTTCCATCTGTTGTTACCCAATAGTAAATGGCATGTTTGTTTTTATTTGACATAAATAAGCCCAACCATGGACAGTATAGTTACAACAAAATTAGCTCAACTCTCACTTTTATATCATCCTCCCACATTACCATATGTAACAATACACATTTCTTCCATATTTAAACAAGAAATACTTGTAATCTGGACATATCCACACTGCATTAAAGGGTCAAAGGAAGTTTGCAAAGAGATTGTGTGACTTGGCTTCTTCCCCCCCCCACACACACACTCAAAGACTAACATTATAAATGACTTTTGAATTAAATAGCTATGTAGAAGAAATACTATGAATCACTTCTGCCTGCAGGGACCCTTTATATTTAGATCTGTAACCATCTTTAAAATAGGGGAGAATAGCCCATACATTGTGATTATGACAAGTTCAAATCACTCGTAGAATAAGAGATTTGGTCAAATTAACATCTGTACAGATCATTTAGTAACAAATTTTACTTTCTATAACTACTTTAATACAGATTATTCTATTTATGTATTAGCAAAGAAGTCATAATAATTCCTCATTATATGCCTTATAAATAGGTAATCTTTGATAGTAAATAGGCAATTTGATAGGTGTGGAATGTAATTAGCATCCGAGTCGAGAGAAAAAAGATAAGTTTATGAGTTTTGTCAGCAAATACAACCAAAATGTTGTGGAAGGCAGAAGTGATGTCGGAAGCAATCATTTTAGCAACAGTTGCAGTTTAATCTAGCAAAAGTCAATCCATTAGCTTTACCTTCAGCACAAGCATTAGACAGACGAGAAGTATTAAGTACACAGTAATTATTGATTGACTCGATTTAGACAAAGTACAATTTTTTCTCTCATATCTTTCAGATATTTTTAATAATATATGTGTCTATATGTATGTTTTCTGCACATGTAAATGTGTGTGCATATGCATGTAAGTATGCATTATATTGATGGTAATTTAATCAAAGGTTTGAGCATTAATGTTTGACTAAAAGAATAGGTCAAAGCTAACTCTGACAAAATGATTCGAGCAAAATTCTGATCGGCCTGTCTGTGTGCCATCAGTATGACATGTTAAAAATCACACTAGAGAATTTTTAAATATCACGTGAAGGTATATTCAGATATCTTAAAAAAAATATTGACTGATTTTTAATCTCATTTGGGTAATTTAATACATGTAAATCAGGTTTGTCTTCAACTAAGGGACTGTAAAATATTTAAAGGAGTATACTACCAGAAGAAAAAAAAATAGTTTGTAACACTTACATGTAATATCTGAAATACAACCAACACATTGCCAATATAACAAACTCTGTATTGTACATTTAACATACAATAGACAGCATCATTACATAATTAGGTAAATATAAAATGTAAAAAAAAAAAAAAAAAAAAAAAAAAAAAAAAAAAAAAAAAAGCTGGTAATTTTAAATCTTCTAGCCAATATCTAAACAGTACTTTGAAAATCAGGAACAAGAAAATTTTCTGATTAATATTAGGTTCTGAAAATTCAAATCCCTTTATTAAACAAAAGAAATTAGACCAAAAATGAAATAAAATAAAGTAAAAGTTTATTTTAAAAATGTCAGTGTTTCAAGGAGTGATGAATTCTACAATGGATCTGAGCAAAATAAATACTGATCAATAAAAAGAAGTAGAAACAAGAAATAGAAACCAGAATATAATATCTCAAGTAATTCATTTTCTATTGAGAAAATCATGTAAGAGAATTTGTACAAAATATTCCCAAAGTAATTGACAAGACAAATAAGTCAGGTGTTGGAATTCTCAAATATTTATGGCCATTGTTTAAAATTCTAATATAAGTGAAATGATATTTCCTCAAAATGAATAAGCATTCTGTTTTAACTTATGGACCTAGGTGAAGTATTGCAGAGACCATGTCATACACTGGAATTGTTTGAGAAAAAGGAACATTATTCATTAGTGTTTGAAGAAAGGCAGCTGACATCAATTCTTGTTTAATTGATGAGAAAGAAAGAATTAATTTCTTTAGAGATGTCACATTTCTTACCCAAGTTACAAACCCATAAATGAAAGTCCATAGCTAGTGAAACAAACAATAAGGAAATACAAATTCAACTAAACTTTCACTTTCTGGAGTGAATCATCATGGTGTAATGGTTAGTGATCCAGTCACTGAGATCCTTACTGCTCTTAATGAGTTCAATCCTCACTAGTTGCTCTATATCTGTGGTCATATTTTCAAACTAAGCTGTTCCTTATGATTAGTGAACTAGTCTGGTAATTACTACTGAATTACTATGATTAGTGAACTAGTCTGGTAATTACTACTTAGATCCTCACTGGGTGCCCTATACTTGTGGGCTTGTACTCTCTCCTACTTACCTGAAGTAATGTGTTTATTAAACAACAAAGCCAATCATGATGATTAAGTAGTTTGCTCATTTGCCAAATAAACTGTAAATTTTAAGAAAAAAAAATGAAGATTGACATGGATATTGTTGGGTGTCTGAACAGGTAATAATTGATGAAATCAAGGTTCAAATTAAAGGAAAGAGGATTGCCACATACAATCATCTTTAAACAAAATCCTTCCAATTACTTCATTTTTTTTATATGTTGTTTTATGAATTTGGGGGTGATTGTAATTTAGGTCACAAAAATTACTAACTGAAATCGTTAACTTCAAGAATTTCAATTTATTTTCACAAAAGAGATTACACATGAAACAGAATATCATGTATCAATATTCTTGTGTGTGAAGAAGTTGACAAGATACTTTATTACCTGGAATTTTTACATGTAGTAAAGTCATAATTATATTTATTATATTTAAAGTCATTTTGTCTTTGAGAAGATCTCTTATTAAATTTATGCTCAAGCAACATAAAATATTTAAAAGTAATTATTTCCTAACAAAATTTATTTCCAGCATATTTGGTGTTGATAGGTGGGGGTAGAATTAAGTAATAAAGTAAGTAAAAATGCAGTTTTCTAAGTAAGCCAAGAGCTTGATTGGGACATGTTGCTGTGGATACTATTGGCCGACTCTACAGATTGGATTGTTATAGACCATTTGTAACTTCACCTTTGGTCCAATCAGATCACGGATATTATTAATTCCATACAGGATCATAGTTGGCCTAAAATAAACAAAACAATATTTTTATCAATAAAATACATTTTTAAAAAATGTAAAACTAATCACTTTTGTTATTATCAACAATCATTTATCCATGCCTGTAAAAGCAGAATTTTTAACTTCACAAAGCCACTTTGAATACAAAACTTAATCTTTGATTTAAGAGCAGTTATTTAAATCCAATTTTTTAATCAGTCTTATAAGATCAACTTATAATTAAAAAGATTATTTCAGCTCTCAACAATACAACATTGATGTAAACACAGTAAAATGCAAAGTACTTTTCTTTCAGGGTGGAACAGGATATGCAGTAAGTGTGCATGCATTTTAATACTTTTGAAAACAGTTGCCTAGTTATTAAAGAATTGTGTATAGTGACAATTTGGTAGTTTTTTTAATTTTCTATAATAAATCTACTGAATTACAGTGTAATTTATAAATTTGTTTTAAAAATAAATAAAATTATAATTTTCACTGAGGATAGTAAATTTTTTCCTTCTTTTCATTTATTGAAAAAATAGAAATTTATGGCTATATAAAGAAAAGATTTTTCTGGCAAATATACTTGGAAGGTATGAAAAAATAATAAAAAACCTAGACTAGTTACTTTTTATTAATTTTATTGCATTTTTCTAAAGTCAATAGAAAACTGTAGATAATAAAAAATTGATTTTGTATTTAATTTAAAGCATAAAAATGAAAACCTATCAAATCAAAGCTACATAACATTTCTTCTTCATCTGAAGATTTATTGACAACTCAATCTGGATATCTTAGTTTTAAGATGATAAAAATATCTCCTGACAATGAATAGCCAAAACAGCAAACCTCACTCAAGCAAATTTAAATATTAACTGTAAAATCTAAATGGAAACCTACTTACAAACAGATACTGTAAAAAAAAATATCATTTGGACTTACCTTTCCAGTGAGAGTCCCCATGCAATTACTGACACTCCTTCAGGTAAACCCATTGGTAATAACATTTCAGGGCGAAAAACTCCAGAATTGCCAATTTCTACCCATTTTTTTAATCCTAAAATATTTAAATGAATGCTATATGAAACTGACAATCAAACAAACCACAAATAAACAATCACATTTTAAAGAAAAAGATAAAAATCTATTCTACTTGTGATTGTTCTAGAAAAATTATCTTATATTATAGAACAGTAATAACATAAAATGGCTGTTTATAATAGTAATTATAATATTTTAATGTATTGCAGTTATTATACTTACATATAAAGATAAAATTATATTATAAAAAAGATATGTATTTGCCATACATAGCAAATATCAATATCATATACAAAGAGGTACTAAAAATTCAAATACAGGACCTTTTAATCCCTGTTCGAGGAACAACTAACTGATTGATCATGTCTTCAGTATTATAGCCATACTCATTATGCTTGGCCAATTGTGCATTGAAGGTTTCGAATTCAGAGTTATCCTTTTCCTCAACCATTGCCACTCAAGGCTATAAGAAAAGTCTGCCCTGCTATTTATAATATACCTGGGTTTAAGAAGAGATGGATTCATACCTTTCCCAAAGGATATTTGCACATAAGTGCCATTTATTGTTATTAAAGTAAAAAAAAAAAAAAAAAAAAAAAAAAGAAAAAAAAAATCAGTATTTCAATGACCAAACATCAGAATACTGATTTTGGGATGTGGGCCAGAAGGCCAAGGACTTTTCAGTACACGTTTATTGCCAAACTCTAAAAGGTTTCACAAGAATTAAGATTTATTATTTAAAGTCTAAATTACCGATATGCAATTAAATAAAGGCTAGAACTATTAAGAATTAAAACCTTTATTATTCTAATATGAAGTTAATTTATTAATTTTTAATGCTCTAAATTAAATTTTCATAACATTACAGACAGAAGCCTATTTTCTTTTTATACCACTTATTATGTTCATGATAACTAAAAATCTCCATACTAGGCTCTGTGTATGGATTATAGGCTGGCTTGAATCGAATTTTCTGGATACCTGACAAATGCAAATTTAGAAAAAATAAGACGTTTAAAAAAAATAATAATTTACAGCCAAATTTGGTGGTTGAAAAACATTTGAAAAAATTCCATGTTAATATTTTTTAGTCCATTTAGGAAAAGATTTTCTTAATGATCCTCAATCTTGACATACTTGCAAAGAAGATGTGTTAATCTTCTTTTACAAGCAATTAGTCAAATAGCTATACATACACAAAAAAAATGTCTGTTTTTATTTTTAATCTTCCATACTTAAACAGAATGATGAGAGAATCTATTTTGGCCTGATGCTATCAACTGTAGATTGGGGGAGGGTGACAAAACAAAGGGTTTCAATTGAGTTAACAAATAGACAGCCAGCTCCTTCCCTCATAAACAAATGGATTCTTAACATTTTTTTTTCTTATTTATTTTTTAAAATCAAATTTGTATGTAAATTCCTTCATTTTTGGAAGATTTTGAAAATAGTTTAATTTTTCTTTTGGCAAAGCCATCATCATGGCATAATCAATCAAGTAATTGACAGAAATAAAAAATATTTAAAAAATGGTCAAAAACCTGCTTTAATTTGGGGGACTGATTTTCCATTTCAAATTTTGGTAAGTTCCATCTTTTTGTTTTTAATTTTGGTAAATTCTGTTTTTATTATATTTCATGGAAAAATAGCAATAAAATATACTATAATTATTATTAAAATAAGAAAATATTAAAACAACTGATAATTAAAGTCAAGAAACAAATTGGATGCAAAAATAAACAAATCTGACATGACTAGATGGTAAAACAACGGAATATTACAGTGCATCTTTGAGGTAGAATTTTAATTAGAGATTCTTTAAGAATAAATATCTGAAAACTAACATTTCTTATTAAATGGATTCAGATTCAATTGATTCTCAATATTGAGAAACAATTAAAATCATAAATGTAAAGAATAAACAAAAAATAATTTCAATCTCAATAAGTATCTGAGTAAGCAAAAAGTTCTAACTAAAATTTTCCAAAACCAAAATAAAAAGATAATTGAATCATTGTAACAAAATCAATAAATAAGTATATTAATTCTAGCTCTGCTAAATAAAAGAACTGATTGCAAGTTAGAAGTATCAATACTGTTGAAATCCCATTTTTACATTAATATTTCCAAAATTGATAAATTAACAATCTTCAAATCCTATCTCCAAATCACCATTGTACTGTCAACATTGAATTACTTTTTATTCTTCAGGGTTGATATACTTTCAAATTTTTAGATAAACTATGGCAGGATGAGATGCAGGTATAATCAACCACCATCTAATTATATTTATGAATATATTTTAATATATTTAAATATGACTCTTTTTTTAAGAATAATTTTTAATTTTTTTTATATATATATATATATATATATAAATATATATATATAAATATATATATATATATATATATAATTTAATATATATATATAATATATATATATATATAATATAATATAATATATATATATAATATAATATAATATAATATAATATAATATATATATATAATAAATATAATATATATAATATAATATATATATAATATAATATAATATATATAATAATATATATATAATATAATATATATTTATAATATAATATAATATATATAATATAATATATATATAATATAATATAATATAATATATATATATAATATAAATAATAAATATATATATAATATAATATAATATATATAATATAATGTGGCACCATTTACCAGGGCAAAAAAAAAAAAGAAAAGAAAGAAAGGAAAGAAAGGAAAAGAGAGGCGAGACCCAAAAATGGATGATAAAAAAAACACCCACGACCAAGAGACAATTGATAATGTTATTTTGATAAATAACAAATGGCGAAAAGGTTTCATTACAATGGCAGAAAAATTCTAAAAAATAAAGGAATCGACTGTGTTCTGGCGACGAACTTATGTTATCGGGATAGATAAACAAACCACTTAATGCGGAAAACATCTAATTAAGCAAACCACAGACCGACTAGCCAAAAAAAAAAAAATCCAATTGAAAATGTTATTTTGATAATTGACAAAAAAACAGGTGAAATACAGGGCTTTGGATAGATATGAAAAATTAACTGTGTCAATCTTTGGATAGATAAGCCGCACACCAAGAACAAAACGACCTTTTTTTTTTTTTTTTACAGAACATCTTTAGGCTGTGATAATAAAACTATGTTATCAGAAATGTGCACAAAATGAATGACTAGGACCATGGAACTGTTTTTTTTTTTTTGGGGGTTCGGACGACGTTGTAAAATTTTGTTGAATATAAGACCACCCATTCTGATAATTAGCGATAAAATCTGACTGACGAAACCAGATGAGAACAAGAGTTATGACCACCACCGGTCGCATTGTTCTGTTGGCGGCCAGAGAAAATGAACTGCGATTAAAAGAAAGAAAAGGAAAAGAAAAATATAATTTTTTTTTTTGAGCAAGATATATTTTTTTCCTGAAACAAAGCCCTGGATCGTTTTCCGCCCGGTTGGACATTGGTCGATTGGTGATGGTGATCACGTGACGCAAGGAGGAAGCTGTCGCCGCCCATTTAGAGGATGGGTATGAGAGGTTGCTACGAAGAAGTGGGGAGGGCAGTTGACGCCCCTCTGAAGTATGGTGAGAAGGTGGGAGAATAAGAAAGAAGAGAAAGGTTCCAAAAAATGAAAAAAGTGGAAAATTCCTAACCAAAAATAAAAGAAGTGGATATGTATTTAGAATTATCGAGGAACCCCGACGCCGACAAACCCACCCCGGTTTTGGTCGGCGTCCATATAAGCAAAGTCGCAGCGAGCAGAAATCAGTTTCAGTTCAGTTCGAGAAGAGTTCCAGTTGAGTTCCAGTTTCAGAGTCAGTCTCAGTGCTCAGTTGAAGCAGGCCTCGCAGATAGCTGACCAAAATTCACGCAAATTCCGAACTCATCTTCAATCCAAGAACAATTTATTTTGAAGAGCGACTTAGATCCAGACCACCAAAATAAGTTTTTTCGACTTTCGCCTGAAGACACACCAAAAACCAATTTCTTAAAGAACAAACAACTTAAAGTGTTAAAACTCGCCTAACAAAAACAACGTGTCACAATCCATAGAACGGGTCGGGAGATAGACGCAGTCCTATGTATCCAACAACTAGACATAAAGTTTGTTATCCTTTTTTTTTGATACCTTTGAACTTTTGAGTTATCATTTTATTTTCTTTTATACATATTTGTGTGATATCACCCCGTTTGAACCCAATTTGCATTACGGCCCCAACGACTGATTGATTTCGTCTGCCTAAGATCAATTCACAACGTGGGTAGGCAGACTGGAGATCAATGCAGTTACTTTGGTAACCAGACGTTGGAAGCGAGTTGGGAACGACGAGGCTGATATCGAATCTAGCCAGATTCCCATCCGAATCAACAAAAGGTTAGAACGTCACATTTGGGTGCCGCGACCGATACCAAGCCAGTTGGTCGTCACAGGACGAGACAACACGACTGACGCGACAGGCGGACGTCACGTTTGGAGCGGCGACACCCGAACGAAGCAGCGAGGAGCAAGCGAAGGCTGTGTTTAGGGACGTCACAATAATATATATATTTATATCTTCTTTAGAAATAGGACGTCATATATATTTTGTCCGTATATGGAATTGCCAAAAAACATTAATCGACTTCATCATAAAAATTCTATTTTCTACAGATCCAAATATATATATATATATATATTTTATATATATATATTTATATATTAATCAAAAAACAAGACCACTTTAAGGTACCATTACAATAATTTATTTCACCAAAATTTTTTTGAAGGACTCCGGATCATCAGGTAACAATTCCAACAACTTTTGAAAGGAAAAAAATTTTAAATTGATGGGTAGTGTAATTTTTTGTAATTTAACAGGGGGAATTTCACATTGTAAAAATCGAGACAAAAAACGAATATAGAAAGGGTTAATTTTTTCATTTCTCTTAAGCATGTTTTATATTGGGGTATAGGATTTTATATTTTTTTGACCTATTTAAATGGTTAACTTATCGGAAATGATATAAATATTGAATGGGATGTTTCTTCATTAAAATTTTTTAATGGAAAAAAGATAAACAAAAACAAAAAATTTTATATCTAAATTAGTGTTATTATAATTTAAAAAGATGAAAATCGAAAAGGCTGTAATTTTGTTTTAACAAAATTATGTAAAAATAATTTATCAATGCTTGAAAGAAATTTAGATGTCTTTTCTGATGAATGAATTATCAATATTTAAACATTTAATTTTTTATTGATTTAGTTTAGGGACTTAATATAAGTTAACTACTATTTTTTTATTTATTTATTTAGAAATATATTAAAAAATATTTAAATTTATAATAGTTTATTTACAAACCAATAAACTTTTAATAAATATTTTTCATCAAATTGTTTAAAAAATCATATTTTCTATATGTAAATTTAAAATTATATAATTTATAATTTTTCTTTCTTTTTATTATTTCATTTATTTAATTTATAAAAATAGTTTTCATTATTGCGAGTAATAAAATTTGAATTTTTTTTTAAAATAATTTTATTTCTTCTTTATATATCTCAACAAAAAATTTTATAGAAGGTTCATTGATATTATATATATTAATATATATATTTACAAATGTGCAAATACAAAAGACACATGTTGCAAAATATAAACAAATATTCATCTTTCATTTAAAATAACTAAATTATAAATATATATATTTCAATATATTTTTATATATTATAATATATCCAAATTTATTTATATTTTAAATGATTTTTAATAGTTAAATTTCAACAAAAAATTCAATAAAAAGAAATTCTTAATTATTCAATTATTAAAGAAATTATATCAATTTAAATTTAATATTACCTTATAAAGTATATTATATATATTTAAAATTAAATATTTAATAATATATATGATAATAATGTTATATATATATATATATATATATATATAAAAATAAATTATATAACATAAAAATTAAGAAATTTTAAAATAAAAAATTATTTTTGAAAAACAAAAAATGGTTTTTTTGCGTTAAAATTTATTCCATTTCATTCCACATAGACACAATATGTTATTTCATATATATATATTATATAATAATATTTCTAATTATCAGATATTTATATATATATATATATATATATATATAATATTTTCAAATTATATACAATCCTATTAAAAATATATATATAAAAATAATATTTATATACATAAAACTAAGATATATATATATAAAATGTAAATAAAACATTTTGTCCAATACCTATATTTATATGCATTATTTAAATATATTTTGCCTACATTCATATTAAAACAAAAAACATTGTTCTAATATATGTATTTATATAATACAATTTTTTTATATAGATATAAATTCATATTAATAAAACATATATAAATATATATATATATTATATATATATTATGTATATATATTAAAACATGCATTAATTATAATATTTTACAAAGCACAAAAATATACATTTTAAATTAATTATTCCAAATTATATATAAAGACATATAATATATTTTGTATATATATATATAAACATAATAGATGAAATTTGAGTAAATAATGTTCTTTTTTTACGCCATGACTAAACAAAATTAAAAAAATTTATTCCATAAAATTCATATATATATATAATATATATATATTTACCTATACATATTAAATATTTATAATTTTAATATAAATTATATATTTATATCTTTCTTTTTAAATAAAAATAAAATCCATAAACAACTATTATAATATATATATCCTCTATAGTGAATTATAAAAAATTCATCTTCATCTATTTCAATTTTCAATCATAAATTAAATTATTTATGTTATATATATATTTATATAAATAAAAAAAATATATTTTTATTTTTATATTTATTTATTTTTCCTTTTATAAATATCAATTTTTAAAAACATTTTTTTTAATGTAAAATTTTTAATTATTAAATTATTATAAACAAAAAATTTTAATCTTTTTTTTTTGTTTAAAAATCTTTTGAAATAGTATTTTTGTATTTGTCATACATTCTTAATTGGTTATTAACTTGTTTAAATTTCTATATATTTATATATATATATTTATATTTATATATAATATTTATACGTATAATTATAACAAATATATTTAAATAACAAATAAAAATTAATATTCTTTTAAAAAATATTTTTATTATGAAAATCATAGATAAACCTTGAATATTTCTTTTATTTTGATTGGATTTTATCAAGATGCTTTTTATCATAATAATTGAAAACTTAAATTTTAAAATTTTTAAAATATTTGTGTTCCATGGCTATATTTGAAATTAAAAAAATTATAAAGAAAATATTAATATTATCTTTTATTTAGTTTTAAAAACAGATTGAAAATATTTATCCATTTCTTTTAATATTTAATAATTTTAAATATATATATATATATATATATATATATATATATATATATATATATATATATATATATAAATGAAATATAAATATATTTCATAAATTTTTGTTTTGTTTAATTTATTTTAAAATTATTTATCTTCATTAAGTTATTTGAATAAAGTTATTTTTGATTTAATTTTCAATGATAAACACTTCTTGGAAAATTCAAATTTTTTTGAAAATGTATTTTTTATATCATTAATTTAAAAAAAATTTAATTTTTTAAATATTTTTATGCTTAAATATTTTATTAATGAAATATTTTTTTTTATTTTTAAAAAAAGCCTTTTTTTTTTTTTTTGGATTTTTATGTTGATTATATATTTATTTGTTTTTTCTAAATAATATAATTTTTGAAGATATTTAAAATTAAAATTACTTTTTCAATAAATTTGAATAGATTTTATTAAATTTTTTTTTTTTTATTATATATAAAATTAATTCTGCTTTTAAATGTTTTTTATTTATTCTTAAATATAATTTTAAAATTTATAATTTATTTATATAATTAAAAAAATTCATTAAAATTTTTTTTAAAAAATGTTTTTATTTAAAATTATTTTGTTTCATTTAAATTAATTTTTTCAAGCCTTATTGAAGGGGTAAACAATATTTTGATTTTTACTATTTTCTTTCTTTATATCATTTTTTTTCAAAAAATTTTCTAAATTTTTTTATCATTAAATTTTTTTTATTTTTATAATAAATAAATTTTTTAAATTATTTCAATTTTATGATTTATCTTTATTTTGAAAATTTATTTTTATCTTTTTCAAATAATTAACCTCTTTATTTTAAAAAATGGATTTAAGTAATTTTAAGTTAACAATCTATTTTCTTTTTAATTTTTTTTATTTCCGTTTGGGAAATTTTTATTTTTTATTGTAAATAAATAATGAAATTTTTATTTAAAAAACAAATAGGTTTTTTATAAAAATATAAAATCAATATCAGTTTGTTCTCAAAATTATTTATATTATCTTTTTTAACATATATCAATATATATATAAATATTATTTTTTTATATAAAATTATATATATATATATTTTTATATATATAAAAATAAATATATTTTTAATATATATATAAAATATAAAATAAGACATGAACATATATATTATATACATATAGATATAATATTATTTATATTTTTTTTATTAAAATATTTATATATATATATGTATATTTTTGACTATTTATATATATATATATATATATATATATTTATAAAATATAAATATATTGAAATATATCTCAAATTTTATATATATAATATTTAATATATATGTATATATATATTTTTTTAGATATATATATTCCATTATATATATATTTATATATATATATATATATTTAAATATTTAACTATATCAATATATATATAAATTTAATTTAAAAATAATATATAGCTATATGAAATATAAAGGTATTATATATTTATATTTTTATCCATTTTATTCATATTTTTATTGAGATTTTTTATTCTAAATTCTAAAAAAATTTAAAAAAATTTTTTAATAATATATTATTAACAACACAACAGCATTATGCAATTTCATATATTCACTTTTAAAAATTTAAATTAATATATATATATATATAAATATATTTATATATATATATATATATTTTTATATATATTTTATGGTATATATATATATAATCCATAAATATAAATACACCTATTTATTTTTATATTATATATCTTTATATATATAAACAACGGGTTTTATTTATATATATATATATATATATATATCTTTATATATTATATATATTCATCTATAAAATTTATCTAAAAAATAATGATATCTAAAAATATATATATTTTTATACTTTTAATTATTAATATAAATATCTATTTAATATTATTTATATTCATTATATATATATATATTTCCACATCTATAAATTTATTGCATATGAAACTGTGAAATATAAATACAATGTTTATATAAGGATATATATATATATATATATACCATATATATATGGAATATAGAAGAAACTATATATATATTCTATATATATATTATTTATATATATCTAAATATAATTGATATATAAATATATTTATATATAATTATAATCAATACTATAATATATATATATATTAATATAAAAAATAAAAAAATTATCATCAAAAAAATATAGAAACGAAATTAATAACAATTAAAAAATAAAAAAAAAATAAATTATTTTAAAAAAGAACAATATTGAAATAAGAATTATCAAATTCATGGTTTTTTAAAATTTTTAAAAGCATACAATATCCGAATAACTTTATAATCCATATTTTTTCAATAAATAGTTTAAATACCTAAAAAAATAACCCTTTATGAAGTCGTCAAAAAACAAACGTTACGACAGTTTTTTTTATATGCACAAATCCCTTTCATAAAAAAAAAAAATAAAAAAAAAAAATAAATCTCCATAGACATTCAACCAGACTAGGGTTAATACATCTTCCGTTTCAAATTTAGACACCCCACCTTTCCCTGACTTGACATCTATGAAAGTAACTCTATACTGATACTTATTATTAACACCCAACACACGCCTACCCAATTTAAACAATTCGCCCTAGCTGTTACCATGGAAATTTTGATTTCAATTATTTAAAACACGTAAATTTCAGAAATACGTTATTCCAAAAAAAAAAATTTTGCTTGAAGATGGAACAGAGCTTACTTTAACTCAATTTAATTCAAATAATTATATTGAAGTTTTCATGTCTTGTTTTGAAACATGAGACCTCTTATGTCGCGATTTGGAATCATATTTTAAATAAATAATTATATTTATATATCTATATATATATATATATATTTTTAAAAATAATAACTAAAATACTAAGGAACTTTGGATTATTTACCTAACCAGTTCCTTCCTATAAAATTAATCATATATATATATATATATTTTACATATAGAGACAGAATATATATATATATATATATATATATATATATATATATATATATATAGAATTTCTGAAATGGAAACAAATATAAATATATATCAGATTAGATAGATAACATAAACAAAAATAAAATGTTTTTATTTTTTATAAATTAAATAAATCCTTTTTATTAACACCCTGATAAAGCTTCACTCCATGCTAAGAAAAGACCTGGTTTTATTTTTTATATTGTTTTTGATAAAAAACAATAAGCTTTAACATTATAATGGTGGCTAAAGTTGACAAACATATTTAAATAAATTTGAAAGATTAAACCAGAATTACATAAACTTTAAGTTTAAAGATTTAACATTTCCCCCATGAGCTGTTTTTCTATCAAGCAAACAAATAAATTCAAATATATGTTTTAATCATACCAAACTGTAGGAAAAAGAATGTAAACAATTCTATCCCTCTGATAAGATTTTTTTTCTAAATCAGATTTGTCTACACTCCATTTTATAAATTAAATAATGGACTTATTAAATAATTGTTGCAAATATATTTTTGTTTGTTTTTTGAAAATTACAAAAATATTTAAACACAACATAGAAATACCCAAATTTTTCACATATAAATAAAAGATCTAAAAACCCAACAAAACAAAAGGATGACAACCTAAATATTTTAAAAATATAATAAAAAAAATTCATATCTATATTTTTCAGATTTAATGTTAAATGTTTATTGAATACTTCACCATTAAACGATTGGTATTCACAGCCTAAACATTAATAAAGTAATGGTAATAGTTCAGTGAAAAGATTTAACAAGCCTGAAGTTAAAATAAATGAAAGGAATATGCCAAGAAAAAGCAATAGTATATCTATAATATTCAGATATTTTGATATATATATTGAATCTAATATTGTATAAATTTACCTAATTTTTGTGAAGACCGCATTCATGAATCACTCCAATAAGACACATCACACACACAGGTCATGTAATCTAAAATCTAATATTTATATTTAATTTGATGAAATTCAGAAATTTGATTCCAAATCTGTTTATATTTCTTCTTGACACTTGGGAATTTAAATAACTGATGTCATTTCCTAAATCATTCTAAAAGAAAAAAAAATTGTATAGAATCCCCCACTTTTTTCTTTATTGTCAGAATATATTTATTTTACTAAAATTCTTTCTTTCCATCCAAATTAAACAGATAAAATAGAGAAATATAATAAAGGAGGAAAAAAAAATAATTTCAGTTGAATTTAAAGAATGTTTTGAATGAATGTAAATGATTGGGGTGAAAAGCCTTTATTTATTCTCATTAAATGAAGTAGGTAGACATATTTATCTGAATATTTGCAATTTTATTCCTTATAGAGAAGACTTCAAATTTTATTTCACAATCTTAAAAGATTCAAATAGATAAAAAAACAAGCTTATAAAAAAAAGAATGGTTTTCGTCTTTTCTTCAGGAAAATTTTCACACTTAAATTTATAGAAAAACAGAGAAGACCAATATTCTGAACAAGAACCAAATGAAATTCAGTGAAAAAAATTTCGTTTGGCAGACTTATGTTTATTTAATTCTTGTGCAAAAATTTAAATAACATCAAAACTAAAACAAGAATCTAATATAGTCCGCATTATCTTTTGGAAAAAGTTTCTGTATTCCAGATACTTTATATCTGAAAAAAAAACGTTAATTAAGATAAAATTTTAATGAAGGGAACTATTCTCAAAAAGCACAAACAAATGTTAATAAACATAAAATAAAAGAAAATGCTCAAATAAGCCTTACAAGATTATCAAGATTACAAACAATTTTGTCACATTCAAATTTATTATATATTTAATTATTTTAAAACTAACATTGTATATTTCACATAACCTAAATGTCAATTTATATCTAATTTCACCACTCTCTCTCTCTCGGGAAAAGAATTTAATTTCTGTATATAAAATGGATTTTTTATTTATAAATAAATTATCACATTTATTTACCTTTTTTTGTTTGATGCTTTTTTATTATTTGCTGAAACAGACATTCAATTTAGTTCACGGAACATTAAACGGTTTAGATACGAAAGTCTTCCAGGTTAATAATTTCCCACCTCTAATAACAAAATATTTTTTCAGCTTAAAAAAGAAAATTAATCTTTGAAGAAGAAACATTTTCTGCTCTCAAATTTTAAAAAAATTAATTTTTTTTCTATTCCATTGTTTGTCGTTTCATCTTCCTTATTTTTTGTTCTGATTTTCGACCAATTTTTCATAACCCTCCCAAAAAAAAAAAAAAAATTTTTGTCACAGGGAATATAAAAATAATTTAAAAAAAACGTGGGGGAATTGGAATTTTGACATTTTGAAATATAAAATGTGTAGACACAGAACGAAATTAATGATATACAGAATTTATAATAGAAATAGTTTATTTACAAATATATATTGTAAGATGCAAAATAAGATAAGAAAATAAAACAAACTTAATAACACATTTTTGGGGAGATGACTAATCATTAGACAAATATTACCAATGAAAATCATAGGAATATAGAGCAAGCAGACAATAAAGATATAAAAACATGAAACACTTATAGTAGATGGTGATCGTTATGATCAGGATTTTCATCAATAATGCAGTGTAACGAAAAAGATGTTCATACGATATTTTTTTTTTTTTTTTTTCTAAACAAAAACGAGGAGAGATTAAATGTTCTAGTTTTTTTTGTGAATTCCAAAAAAATAGTAGCCGATTTAAGGTGATGATGTTCTTAATTCATTCAGGCAGCAAACAACTCCATTTGGTTTTGGTGACATCTACATATTCCAACTGGCAAATGGCTAAGACAGATTCTGGTTACGTCTGCCCCCATAAAAAATAAGAAAGCCTAAATTTTTAATTGAAAAAAAACATCGCCTTATCGAAAAACTGTTATATGATTGCCTACGAAAAATGCGTAAGAAAATTCATTTAAAATTCTGTTGGTTTAATTTGCACTTTTTATCAAACAAACGATTGTCTGGCCTCATATCAAAAGACAAATAAATGAGAAATTCTCTTCTGAGAACTGGCCCTGATTCAACTGGGGATAAAAAAATATCAAAAATTTGCTTTTCAAGAAATAAATCTATTATTAATATAATATGTCTCGAACAAATATTGTAATAATAAACTTAAAATATACTTGTAAAATCTGAGGTGAGGGTACAAATATTGGGCTAACATAACACAACAGTGATACCATTAATCAGTCAAGAAACATTTAAAAGATTTCTGTAACAATGACTTCAAGTATCAAGAGGCCAGTAGAATAATTAACTCTGAGATACTACTTTGAAAATATAATTCAAGAATAGAATTTTTGCATATCTTTTATTCAACTAAACCATTTCACATTTTTGTGAGAACTCACCCTTGAGAACCATAACCCCCTTCAGAATGAACTTTCTTAACACGTTCCAAATACTCTTCAGGAAATTCAGTTAAATTCTGAAAAGGAAAATTTTTTATTTAATATTAATAAATTCCCAGTCTTCTTTTGTTTACAAAATGAAACCAATTTTATAAAATAACAATCAATTGATGTGCCTATTAAAACTATTCTATAAAAAAAAAAAAAAAAATGAATTATTAGCCTATTCCAAAAAGTCAAATATTCCAACATTAATTACTTTATAGAAAAATCATTGCAAATGTCTTCATTAGTCCATTTAATTAATATACACTGCGTGCCAAATTATTATAAGTTTGACTGTTGTTGCTATTTCCCTCAGATACTGACACCAAGTACTTTTAGACACAGAAGGATCCCCAATGCGACTGAAAAGCTCTTGACTGGTAAGTCCAGGGTTATTATATATGACTCATTTAAGTCGTGACATGAGACGATTTGAAATAACCTTCCTCAAGTTTTTTATCTGCCCTTTTTGTACATGTGTTTAAATGGTGGTGAACTTTTTTCACACTGTTTGAAACACCTCCCTATCATTTAGAAATTTATAGGGTAGATTTACCTTTTGAGAGTTCTGAGGTGATGGTTTTCTTTTCAGCATCACTTAAACTGCTTTTTTTGGCCCATCTTTTCACTAAATTTTTACACTTTTCTAATAATTTGGCAAATAAGAAATCACTGTAATGATAACAAATATAATCCAGTTTGTTTACATTGCACAGATCAGTACGAAAATTTAAAGTTTTTGGATGAACATGTGTTAGCAAAAATTGTGTGAAAATTTTGTGTGAATTGATTGGATGGTTTTGAAATATTAGAAAAATATATCTTGATGATAATAATTTGACATGCAGTGTATAAAACTTAGGTAATCATGTGACACTTCTGCACTTGTCCAATCTTCAATTTTAATCTTCACATCTGTTTAGGATGGTCAACTTTCAGCATTTTATGTGGAAGTCTTATTTCCTTATATGTTCACATATATATTCAATCATCAAAGCATTTTTCTTGGATTTCTATGCTATCATTCAGGTTAAAGGATTAACCAAATCAATTTTAATTTTATTAATCTTTGAGGAATATTTTGATATCTTGAATGGGTTTAAAATGCTGACCAAACAAACTTTTGCATGGCACAAATTTCTTGAACAATTCAAGATACATGTTTGCTGAATTATACTCACAGCAAGAAAATGAACATTGTCAAGCAGTAAAACTTGTCTAAATGCATTTTCCAGATGCTGTAACGAATTTGTCCAGGATTTAGCAATTCATTATAAAGAATTCTTTTTAGAATTCCAAACAGAAAATTTTTTCTCCAGCTTATTTTATTTAAGTTGAAATAGTAATCTGTCTTAGATATAATCATGATTTTCTTCAACTTAGGTTTTGCAATAAAACCGTTTTTTTATCTCCAATTTGTATTTATATATATATATATATATATATATATATATATATATATATACACACATATACATACACACACACACACACACACACACACGTACACTACTGACCAAAAGTTTGGGACCAAAGAATTCACCACAAACATTTATTACTGCAGACCAAATTCTTGGCATCTTATCTAGCAACTTGTAAAAGTGTGTTGGCAGAAGTGATTCCTAAGTAGTGTGTAAATGTGTAAATAACTCTTGCTTATTCAAAGGCATATCACTTTGAACTTTATGATCAAATTCATCTCAGGCTAGTTCAATTGGTGAAAGATCTGGAGACTGAGGGGCCCAAGTCATGATTTGCAAAATTCCCCTATCTGCCTTTGATTTTAGGTAATTTGTACATAGTTTTGAGCTGTTTTGGATCATTATCTTGTTGCAAAACAAAATTTTGTCCAATAATGAGGAAGCAAGGAATTGCATGCCTCTGCAGTATTGAATGATACTCTTTTTTTTGCATAATGCTTTTAATTTGATTAAATTCTCCAGGAAATCTCACCTCGAAAACATCCCCAAACAATTACAGCACCACCATACTTAACAGTTGGCACAATGCAATTTTCACTCATTAGTTCGAAAAGAGTTTGTCTGACAAACATTCTTCATTTACTTCTTCAAAGCTCAAATTTGGAATCACCAGTCCATAGTACCTTTTTCCAGTGTTCTAAAGTTCAAATCCTTGTGCTGTTGTACCCATTTTAGTCTTTTCAATGCATTGTTTTAATAGATCTTTCTTAACTGATCCTTTAAGCCCAACACAAAGAATATTTCTCTTAACAGTCATAACAGATATTCGATGTTGACATGTACAATTCAGCAGTTAGTTGGGGAGATTTTTTTTTCTGTTACTTTTGCTAGACACTATTAAGTTTTTATCTTCTGCAATGGATGTTACTCTGGGCCTCCCAGGTATTTTTCTGTCAACATTTGTGGCAGTTTCTGCATATTGCTGCAGGCAATAATGCACCCCATTTTTTTTATATCTAATTTCCTAGCAAGCTGACATTCAAAATACCCTTCTATAGAAAGAATTTTAACTTGGGCTCTTTTTTTCAATACCAATCTTTTGGCATTTTAACAATTTCTGAAAATTAATTTTGATCACACATTAATCTAGATGGAATTGAACCTCTACCAATGGAGTTGAAATATTTGTAAATTTCTGCTCTACAGTTCAAAAAAGGTATCAGGTTGTAACAATTTCCAAAGATTATGCAAATAAATAATGCTTGTAGAAAAATTTGTTTGAATTTTATATAAGGGTTGCATATATACACAACAGGTGAATTTATGTATCCAAATATACAAAAATAGCCTGTTTATGAACTAAGTGAACAAAATTAGCCTTTTTATAAACAATTCAAGGTGGTCCCAAACCCTTGATCAGTAGTGTATACAATGCTGTGCAGTAAGTGAGTAAGTAAGTGAACCCCTAAGATAATATTTAAAAGAATTGTATCTTTTTCCAGATGATCAACAAATCTTAATTAAACTATATATTCATTAAAAAAAAACAAAACCTTTATTAAATCAATTACAATCACTTTAATTAAAAATTATGATGTGCAAAAGTAAGTGAACCCTTACATTTAATATTTGGTGAAGTTTCTGGTAGTAGTGAGTGACGATTTTTGACCATTCTTCTTGGCAAAACTTCCACAGTTACTTGATTTTGCCTGGGTTTCTTGCTTGCACTGCCTTCTTTCACTTGAATCACAGATTTTCAGTTGGTTTTAGATCAGGACTTTGAATAGGCCATTTCAAGACTTCAAATTTCTTATTTCTTGACGTCTTTCAGAGACCATTGTGCTATCAATACATACTATTTTGCCTGTTCCAGCTGCAGCACCTCTAAATCATAATACTCTCACCACCATGTTTAATGGTTGGTATCAAATTCTTTTCTTCAAAAACCATATTAGAAGCTCACCAGACATACCACCTATTGTTCTACCCAAAAAGCTCTAGTCTGGTCTCATCCGACGATAAAACCTTTTGCCGGAATGTTCCTAGTTTATTAATATGAGCTTTGGCATAGTTGAGCATGCTTTTGCTATTTTGTAAACAGTGGCTTTTTCTAGGCACATCTTAATTTCTCATATTTTATTAATATTTTTAATCCAGCTAAAAATTTTTGAAAGTGGTTGCAATTCATTTATTAAAGGTTTTCTTAACAAATATATAGTTTAATTAAAATTTGTTGATTATCTGAAAAAAAAAAAAAAAAAAAAAGAAAAAAGACAATTATTATTTTAAATATTATCTTAAGGGTTCACTTTTACACAGCAGTGTACATTATATATATATATATATATATATATATATATATATATATATATATATATACACACACACTTTTTTTTAAAATCAAGTTTTTAACTGCTGATCAATATTCCATTTTGTAAATTTATGTCAAAACAAGCTTCTTAGCTTGTGAAATTTTCCAAACACTTGTGCACAAACAATAAATAATTTAGTAAGCTTCAAAGACACTTGTAAGATTTTCTTAACACTGTACAAAAGATAGCACTAGACAATTTGGCATTAACAAATTATTATCATTATTGTCTTTGCAGAATGAATTATATCAATGAGTATAATTTAATGTCAGGTGATAAAGATTAATTGAGAGTAAATTAAATGAGTAATAATTAATTTACTCTGAATTAATTTTTATCAACTGACATTAAATTACCTATTATATTGTTATGCTCCAATTAAGTCATTATAAATTTCTAATTCATAAGATAAAAATAACATTCAAATGGTCTAAAACTTTCTATTACTGTACAAAGTTAAATAATTTCTTGATTTTTATCCCAATATAAGTCAACACAAAAAAGACATCAAAAGGACTGACTAGAAAGGAAAAAAGTGTCATGTGCATCTCGTGCAGGATGTTGTTGCGGTTGGAACAAAGCATCAAAATTCCAGAAGCTGCTTTCTACAAAATTATTTGTTGGCATCTCAGAAAAGCTGCAAGGAAAAAAAAAGTAATTGAGGAAAAGAATGAAACAAATATATTCTCATAATATATATTATTATTTTTTTACTGATTTTTAGAAGAATCATTATTGAATGAAGTGCACACAAAAAAATTGGGTGTGTCAAAAGGATGGTATTTCTCTTTGACACAGCTTTTTTTTTGTTCCCAAGAATTTACAACAAAAATATTAAGTGGTATTTATTTATTAGATTATTTATTTACAAGAATAATTTTATATTTACAACATTATAAAAATATGTGAGCCAATTAATACAATGCGATGTTTATCATTTATCAATTTATTTGATCCTAGATCCTGATTATAAAAAGAAATTGGAAAATTAAAACAAGTAATCTGAGATATAAAATAATCTGAGAAGAAAATGGATTATGCACAGAAAATCATGTTTATTCGACTTTTCTTGTTCTATCGTTCCTTGATATTATGAAATTGTGAATAAAAATCTTGTTTTCATAGTTAGTTATTTATAATATAGTAAATAATAAATATCGCATTGTACTTTAGTTCACATATTTTATAATCTTGTAAGTAAACATTGCCTCAGTAGTCTACAGTAAAAAAAAAAAAAAAAATTCCTTTTGAAGCACCATTTTTTTGAAGGCACAAAAGTTAAACTTTGCACATTATTTTTTGTAGATTAATTCCATCAGAACAACTTTTAAACTAAAGAACTGAAAAACAATAAAATTTTTTATAGAGGTAGAAAAAAAGAACAGTTTTTTTTTTAACTGTTGGTCCTCTATAAAATTTTCCTGGGTATTTTGTTAAAAATAGAGTTACTTTATAAAAATTAAACATCCAGATCTAATTTCAACATCTGGAGATGCCGACAAAGAAATCTTTCATATTTATCATTGCACTTAGAAATCAATTGTAAACATTAAAATAAATTAAACCAATTGAGCAGAATTAGCACAATACTAAAAAAAAATTGAATACAAAAGAGTTTTTCCTCATCTCCATTAATCTTATAAAAACACATTGTCATATTTCAAAAATTGAAGACTATACAGATTACCTCATGAATGGTATTAATTCTACTCAGAGAAGAACAATTTATAAAACTAATATTTATGACTCAAAATTGAATTGTGTGAGTGCATTAGTAACCGATTTAAATTCTAAATTTGCAGAAAGAAAAGCATTTAGTGTTAAAATCAACACCTTTACTCAAATCTTTTCTGTAATTGTCACTCTATGAATATGAGATACTCAAATACATTAAAAATATTTACACCATTGGAATGAATAAACTTCAAAAACTATATAGAAATTCTGAAATTAAATAATTTCTAAGAAGTCAAAATCAAAATTCATTAAATAAATAACAATTGAAAGTGACTTAAAATTCTACAAGAATTATTTTAGTCTTTTTTTACATTTTAAAATATTACAGAGTAATTTTTAAATCTATCAAATACATTTTATATATAAGTTCAAATAATTTTTTAAAAGTCCTCATGAAATTACCAAACACATTAAAAAAAATAAACAAAAGAAAATTTTGCAGCATAATTATTCATCTGATTGGCTTTCTATTTTAACAAGTTATACATTTTTTTCTTGTTTGGAGATTACATTCAAAATTTTCAGCATTAAGTTCTTATTAATATGAAATATAAACACCAAGTAAAAGCTATATTTCATTGTGCAATAAAATAATCTGAGAAAATAAAGTGAGAAAAACAAATTTCAAGATAGGTCCAGTGTCTCCAAGATTGACAAGCATTAAAATAACAATAAGCATGAAAAATATTTAAAACAAAAGAATGACAAAAGCATTTTTTAATTATTCATTAAACACAATGTGAAATTTTTGTATTTTCCAAAAATTAAAAAATATTTACCCCATTTCTAAAAAAATGTTCATATATTGAGCACGGACTTTGAGCAGCGGATGTAGATGACCTGACTGTGGCATAATTCCAAGAGCATCAAAATTGTAAGGCTTGAATTCTTGATTTTTCCAAGAACCACTAGCAAATAAATAAAACAGTTACAAAAATGCAGAATATAAAAAAAATATTCATAGTAATGAAAATATGGTGGCCAATATTTTACAGCTATTCCTGTAATAAATATATGACATAATGAAAAACACCATTATGATGATAACAGAATTGTAGCAAAAAATATCCTATTAACTTCATGAGTGGATTTTTTCCTCCAACATAAATTCTAAATATGTTTGAACTTAACAATTGGCTGATACTCAGTAATTGGTCATATTAACATTTACTGATTAAGCAGTCATCCTAGCTTATTGCATATTACAGAAATTTCATTCTTGGTTTAAGATTCAACAGTTATCTTAGACATAGAATGAATTTAAATAATATTCTGAGAATTTTGCATTAGTATTTTTCCAAATCTTTTTTGAGAGTAATTACATTACCAATAATGAAATTATTAACCAGAGCAATCCTAACTTCAAGGTTGGCATATTTAAATCCTTAGAGGAAGAAGTTTGATACAGTGGTTCTAAAAATGGCAAGTAGGAGGTGGTGGTGGTGGGGGGGTGCATGATGACTGTACATCTGATATGAGAAATAAAAGCATATTTAACATGGATATCTTTTTTTACTAATTTGACTACAAAGTAAAGATGAGTATGCAGTCATATAACAAAACACCAATAATTTATTTCATATTTTTGTTTACTATCTTAGATTGGTTGAATTCTTAATCACTGGCTCATTTTTCTTTAATCTTTTTATTCCAAGTCTAATCCGAGATTTTATGAATAAATAGAGTGAATCAGAAATAATGAAATAGCTTCACATTGACACAGAAAGTATCATTTGTTTAGAGTTTAACTTTGATCAAGCAGTAAATAGACTACTTAAAACAATACAATCCGAACCAAAACAGATCAAATAATATTTACATCTGAAGATTAAAAAGTATTATTTTTATCTAATGCATTCATAAGGAACATATATTATACAATAAAAATATTGGAGCATGTCAATCAATTTATACTTGACCTTTTCTTAAATAAAATATCAAATAAAACTACAATTACATTAATGTCTTTATGAAGTTTGTTTTTTTTAAACTGATGAAAAAGGGATATATATATAAGATGAAAAAAGGATATATAAGAAATTGAAATAAAATGATTGAAAGCTCTGAAATTTGATTTATTAAAGTGAAATCAATACATTTGAATTACAGAATAAATTTTGTGAGAAAATACTATCAAGACAGTAAGATAAAGCAGGAAATAAAATGTTTTTCTAGGAAAGTAAATGCTTCAAAGAAAGATTTTTTATATTTTCAGATTTTGTATATTCAAAATTTAAAATTAGTTTCTCACGTTGTAAGCATTTCATCAGTCAAATCTTTTTCTGGTTCAGAAATTGTAAGACTGAAATTGGGACCTTTTCTTAGAACATAGCTGGTCACTTTACTGAAAGATAAAAATAAAAATCATTTACAAAAAGAACATTTATATTATCAAATTAATAATAATAGTCAATAAAAGATTCCTATAAAGAAACATGTAGTTGCAATATATTAAATCAGAACAATAAAAAATGACTTCCAGGCTGAACTATCAAGGTTCAAAACACAGTGTAATATTTTTTTTTTTATTTAAGCCTCTTAGAAATTAAAACGGGATAGTTTACATTGGTAAAAAACTAAAATTGTCACTATCAGATTTACAAATATATATATATATATATATATATGACAATCTACAAAAACTTTAAATTTATATTATGAAAATTGCAAAATTTATCAACTTAATAAGACATACACTTCAATAAGTAATTTTCTTTTCTTGTAGTCTTTATACTGGGCATCTGGGAGTTTTGTTATTGTCCCATCTTCTAACTGCTGCAGTGTTTCTTGCACAGAGTCAGTGATTTTTTCAACCTGAAAAACAGTAACACAAAATGAATAGTTTTAGTGAAACAACTTTGTTGAAGACAAGGTTAAGGGGAATAAATGGGGTCAAGAAGGTTGTGTTGCACTAATCTTCCAAGAAAATGCTGCAAATGATTAAGATAAAATTTAAAGATACATTTGGCAAATCTTTTAAAAAGATCTTGCTATATTTTAACATAAAAAGGTGCAGCATAAAAATTTATTGTATTATAAAATCACAAAATGTTCAATATATTCATGCTGTCTTTCTCAACATATCTAGCAGCACTTTCTTAGAATGTCTTCAATATAAAACTTATTATTTCATACTTTCTGAATTAGGACTTTATTCAATATGAAAGAAAAAAGTTTAATAAAACCCAAATAGAAATAAAATTATTTAAAATGAATCAAATCTCAAGACTTGACAAGATCAAGATTTAATTAGTGAATAAAATTTCAGAGTTCAGTTGGAGACATAAGAAATATAGTGTGGAAGTAGACTTTTGAAGGAACTGAAACAGGAGATAAAGGGATAAATCTCTACTCTACTTGTTTGGGGAGGAGTGTGAACCAGACAATAGGCGAACCTATCAACTCCTATTGGGAGAGGAGAAAAAAATTAAAAAATAATTACTGAATAAAATTTCAGAGTTCAGGTTAGAAATTTTAATCAGAATCACTCCAAGAAAGGCAGTAATGCTACTAAAACACAAGGGGTTACAGGGTGTGGAAGAATTAGGAATATATATGTTAATGATGAGTAGAAAAAGAAGAGAGTAATCAGAAGGAGAGTAGATAGTTTAAATTTTTGAAGATTAAAGTTGGCTATAGCCAACTTTAATCTTCAAACATGGAGCTGGAAAGGAGTTCCACAAGCAAGAAGTGCGAGAGAAGAAACTCTTAGTATAGAATTTGCAGCTACATCTAGCCAGCTCAACTATAAATTGATGAGGTGCCAGTGTAGTGCTACATTTAAATTCAAAAACTCTAGATACCATAGCAAAGAGCTCATTTGAACAATTACCATAGCGAGGCAACCTTACAGCAGTGGGAAAGTGACTGGAGCTGAGCTGCCAGATTAGGATCAATAATATTGCATATTCTACTTATGACAGATTTTATTATGAAAATCAATATTTTCCCAATCATTATTAGCCAAATTATGTTAAAAATCATCTTTATGCATGTGTTTTTATTAAAAATATTTACAATAAACTATTTGATGGTGTGAGATTTAATTATGCAACTAGAAGGTTGCTCATATTCTAAATGTATGAAAAGTTACTGATACTTATTTTTTTTCATTTCAAAAATATATAACGATTATCATGGGCTGTAAGAAAAATTCAAGAGAAAAATTGTAAAAATTAATGAGGAATCAGAACACATCATTGAAAATTGTGAAAACATTTAAACAGAGATCATAATCAAAAAAGAAAATGCAAACATTGACAAGAACATGAAAAAAACTGTCTTTAAAAATGTCACAAAAAAGATTTGAGAAAAATTAAAAGGTTATAAGCAAGAAAAGGGGATTGACTAGTAGAAACTAATTTGAGTTTTGAATGTAAAAAGAAAAAGATTCACTAAAGGTATGAAAGTAACCAAACTAACATATCACAAAGACAAATATAAATGTTGAGCCAAGAAGTGCATCAAAACTGATTGCTTGAAAGTAATTTTTAATGACAACTGTAGAGCTATATTGAATAGACTTAGCAACTGGGCCCTTCATAAAAATGGTCAATCAGTATGATTTAGAAGACAACTATAGAGAGATGGAGTAATATTTGGAGATAGTATTTTAGGCAGTAAAATTAGAGGGTCTTCAAAGTTGATAATTGTATCAAGATAAATACAGATGATTAATGTAATGGATATCAGTGTAGAAAGTGGAAATAGCAATCTTAGTTTAAATTTCAGGCTAATCTGTGAGATTCACTTTTGCACTAATGCTGTGGTTAATTTAGTTCACCAGTCCTTTGCGATAACTGAAATGGATTAAGGAGCTTGCTTTCTTCTACAGCTCTACCAACTGAGCTATTGCAAGTGACCTTATTCTCTCATTCTTGTACATACGTATGCCGTCACACCAACAAAAATTCTGCTGATCCCTCTCACAGACTCGCTATTTATGCCTGCATCAGGGGGAACTAATATTTGCATACAAGACTTAATTTTCATTTGCATGAGACTTCCTATTTTATAAATTCAAGCTGCTTTGAATTCATAGTTTTTTTCATTGTATGTCTGCATATGAGATAGGAATTTTGGAATAATCCATTTTACTTTTAAAGGTGGTCACAATCTTTCAACAGAACTTGACATGCCAAGCAAATTCACTTTGCATGAGTGAGGCGAGTTATTTTGTTCCTCACACTCCCCCCTGGTCTCATGATCACACAGATGACGTGGGGGGGGGGCGAATGCCTTCAACGAATGCTCCTTCGTAGAGGTGGAGGGGATGCTTCCAGTAGCAGTACTGCCATGTCTACATCCTGTGGGTCCTTGGCATTTTCAGTGTCATCACGACCTTCCTCGTCATCCAAATCCATGTCACGTCCATGCCCAGTCACCACCAGTTTTTGTCTACCCCAAGCTTGCCCTTGTTCCACTGGACTGGGGCAGGGTCCACTGCACAGTATTCCTTGCAACCTCATACAGCTGAAAGTAATCATCACTTTTGCCACTGCAGGACATACTTTCTGCATGAAGTAAGTCGAATGTCGAACGCCAAATACCAGGATAACCACTCTTGCTATGTATGGTATGGATTTGTTTTATGGTCAGCTGGCTCGTAACAGCAGGGCACATTGGTGGCTCTGATTCCTGTTTCAACATGTCAAGCCATCTTTTTGGTACTCTAGTCAACTTATCAGCCAGGTTCTTCTGAGACGTAGTCAGTTTGACATCAACTACCAAATTATATTCTTCAATTAGCTGCTGTAGGTTAGTCAGTCTCCTGCACACTAGCTTTTTGATTGCAGCTTTAATCCTCATTCGGGTCTTGTCTGTCAGGATATTCTGTAGCCATTGGTACACGCATACTGAGTACATGTATGGATGTATCACCTTGGCCCGCCACTGTAATGCCAGATTTATACCTTTCAACATGGCATCCAATTCAGCCAGGTTTATATGTTGTGCATCATTTCTTGCTCAAAGCCAGCATGCATCTTCTAGTATAACTCCACGGTTTTCCAATGCCACACCCATTGCCATGGAGTTTGCATCAACCCATGTGTTGACTTCTTCTCCAGTCACTCACCAATCTCTCTGAACAGGGTCATCTTGGTGCACTCTAGTCATCATTTCAACAATCATCTGCATAAGAAGAGTGTCTTTTATAGTGTCATGCCACTCATTTGTTATCATGCTGACTCATCTTTTTATCATTCCTGTGGCTGCACAGAGCCACCCGCAGACAGGAATGTGCCCCACTAACTTCCCACATACAGAAAATACTGTGCTTCACGTTAATGTAGCGGGGAGTTCCGGAACTGAGCTCCCTCACTTCCACCGCAGTGTGTTGCGTTCCCCCCAGACTTTAAGCCCAAGCACAACGGCCCCATCCTTTAATTGAATAGGATCTTTGCTAGACAAGCCGAAAGATTCTAATCTGCACCTGACTTCATTCACCAAAAGTATGTCCTCATTTACATATGTCATTGACATATGCCAACTCAGCTCTTTTCATCAGCTCATCCTGATCTAGCACTGTCTTAATGATTGATTTCATAATTAGGGGAGCCACATTAAGGCCAAACCCCAGATGCATCAAGCAGTACCTCCTTCCTTTGACAATAACCGTTTGAAAAGGCCATAACGTCTTATTGATTTGTATTTGAAGATACGCTTTTCGCAGGTCAAGCAGAGCTACCTTAGCTGCTTGCTGCCACCATTCCCTCATTCATTCGGCACACATGTCTGCATCCGCCATAAACGCATCTATGTATTGATTTATCTCCCTATAGTCCATCACTGGCCATACCTTAGCCTTGGTGGCTTGTGCAACAGCCATTAAGGGAATTAATCCTCTATTCGGTCTTGTATCAGCCAGCCATTCGCGATCCATGTCTCAAGTCCACTCTTGTAGGCAGCTCTGTTCTTATTCGACACCATATATTCCACAACTGTATTGTGCAATTGATCTGGTGCTTTATTTCCTGTCCACTTCCATTCCGCTGTCCAAGTTTTTGTTCCATGGTCATACATGATACAGAAATCCCGTTCTTCAATTGTAATGGCGGCACGATTCACAATTTCTTCCGAGCTGCACTTCCCTGGTACGCATGATCATAACACCGCCTAGTTTACATATAGCATAGATTCTGATCAGCAAATGGTACCCCAGAGGCTTGTCACAAACCACCAGTGTGTCCACCTCGGCACAATCACCTCCATCTGTTAAGATTGAAATCACTCCAATTTCGCAGCACACGTAGACATCCCATCAATCGTCCTAATCATCACATGTTGCTCTTTCCAGGCCTGACAGCAGTTTGCACTGATTATTGAATGGGAACATCCCATGTCTATGAGAGCCAAACATTGCATGCCATTCACACGTACCCTGACTATGGGCAAATCCGTACTTACTGGTTGATAAGGGGAAAGGGTGGCGACAGTTCCTTGGCCCCCTGAGCCTGTTTCCCAGAGAGTTCCACGCTAGATGGCCCAGATTGTTACAGTGATAGCAACATGGTTTACTACGATTCCCGTTACCTGTATTACTTTGACTCCTGCACTTTCAGGAGAAGTGGTTGGGACCACCACACGTAGCATTTGGAGCCCTCCTGAGCTATGGGGATGCGACAGTCGCCGACAGCATTCTCCTCTGATTTACACACAGCCTCCTTTGTCCGTGCAGCTGCTGCAACGTGCTCCGACTCCCTTCAAAATGGTTCGGGCTCTTAATACCCCATCTTTCCCGGCTTTGATTATGCTCACAGGAGCTGGCTGACACCAATGGGTAGACCTTCCGAAAATGCATATGCGAGTATCTGGTCATTAATGCCCCCAAATTGTACCAACACCTTTCTTTGATCAGACAGGTACACATCAAGATGCTGGTAGACGACGTAGGTGCCTCCTGTTAGCCTCAACGGGATGACCAACGCAGGCTCCTTGATTTTGAACAGTTTGCAGACATGCTCCACCTTCTCAAACCACTCAACAATAGACAGACCAGTTGGGGAGCCATCAAATTCCGGTATTAATTTCAAATGGAACCGGTCCATTTTTATCAAAGTACAGCCAAAATAGCTTGTCATTAATTAGTTCGCCAGTCGCTTGTGATAACTGAAATAGATTAAGGTGCTTGCTTTCTTCTACAGTCCTCCACTCTACCAACTGAGCTATCACAAGTGACCTCTTCATTATTTTCTCATTCTTGTCCATCTGTACACAGTCATGCCAATGAAAGTTCTGCCAATCTCCCTCACAGACTCACTATTTATGTCTGCATCATAGGGAACTAATATTTTCACACAAGACTTCCTATTTTATAAATTCAAGCTGCTTTGAATTCATAGTTTTTTTTATTGTACATCTGCATGCGAGATAGGAATTTTGGAATAATCCATGTCACTTTTAATGGCGGCTGCGATCTTTCAACAGGACCCGACATGCCAAACAAATTCGCTTTGTGGAAGGTGAGTCATTTCGTTCCTCACAAATGCCCTTGGGAAAGGCATATGAATTCATCTCTTCTCTCCAGTTATAGGTTGACTGGGATATCTAACCTTTGATGGCAACCAGTTTATAAAAAAAGGAGAACTGAATTCAAAACAGTGGAGAAGACAAAGGGAAACTACTCCATTGTCTTTCCCAAGGAAGCATCATAAATCATGGATAGTAAAGAAAAGAAATCTGTGGGGAGTCATGATCACCTACATCCTGAAGGGACATGGCATTTTAGAACAAATAAAATCAAGACACAATCAAGAATCTTTAAGCTAAATAATGCAAAATAATTCTCCTACACATTCAGTAATTAAACAATTCACAAAAAATTGAGGATTTCAAAGATATCTATTTAATGGCACTCAGCCTCTCCCGATAAATAGAATAACCATAGTCCATAATTAAAGAAGTATATGAAAATTAAAAACTCTTCCAAGTTAACAAAAGATCTCGGAGAAGCAATAAAAATTGCTGCAAGTAATATTAACATCAAAAAGTAGAAAAATTAAAAAAATCAAAATGCCAAAAACTCAATGATGGTTATAGAATGACAAGGAGTTCATATTAACATGTAAAATAATATTTTATTCAGACATATTGAATATTGTGTTAATTAATAATATGTTTATGTGGCCTATATATTTTATATTTATTTATAAATAAAAATTTATGCATGCATTAAAAAGAAAAGAAAGGAAAGACCTCACCAAAACAAGTTACTAATATTTTTTTATATGGATAAAGTTGAACTCAAACCATATACTAATCACATAAGTATACATATATCCTGAAAGGTTTACAAACATTGACTGCTTAATACCAATTTTATTGTGAAGAAAAATGATTTGCATAAGAAAATCTGACAGTGTATGAATAAATGAATTGAAACACTGCTATATTTACATATGTATGTCTTTATCTCCTTGATCAGCAAGTTGCCACAATTACAAAATAAATGTAATCATTTTAAAACAAATTGCACTAAAATAAGTGCAATATTAAAATAGTTACCACCATTCTTTCATCCTATACAGAAACATGTTGTACACTGTTTAAGGTTGACTCTACTTTGAGACTACTTCCCAGAAATTAATAAAAACATTCACCTTACGAAAAACTTTAGCTCCTCCTTCTGCATTTTTATCTATTCTAATCCATCCAGCAGACATTGCTTTATTGAAACCAATTTTGGCATTAGGAATATTTTTCTGTAAATAGAAATGATACAGTGATGTAGATATTGTTTAAAAATGCAAATGTTAATGCTTTTGAATAAATATATATATATATATATATTTAATGAATTAAATATTTTGTAAAGGGTTTATTGAAATCTTCTTTCTTCAATTATGACAAAAAGAATTACTGTTAAATACAATACATGGTTTCAAACAATGAATGAAGTAGTAACTGGGTGAATTTCAGTATTTATAATACATCTTTGTAAATGGAAAATTAAGTTTACTTGGGGTTATAAAGGCATAGATCTTAAAACTAATATTTTCTTAATTTAGTATTTCATTTTAAAAAGATGATAAATTATCAATATACTTGTATTATTGTTCTCATTTTGGTCAATATCAATGTTATTATAGACACAACATTTTGACTAAGAACTCTCTGGTCATCATCAAAATATCACAATAATCAATAGATATTCCATATCAGCTAATCAATGGACACCTGATAAAAACCAGAGGTGTATTTAGGCAAAACATTATGTCTAACATCTATATCAACCAAAGTGAGAATAATAGTTTGTAATAATAATACAAGTATATTATTATTATTTCCTTGTTAAATAACAAGGGACGTAATTTGAGTAAAAGTGATCATTAAAGATAAAATAAAAAATATTTTCAATTCTTTAATTTATCATTTGTGTATCATAATCATAAAAACCAGTAAGGATAACTTTACATAATTTCAGACAAGCAAAAATCATTATTATTTAGTGAGATTAGAAAATTGATTTTACCATAATTTCTGACTGCAATATTCCCTCTTCAGGAATTGCACAAAAGATCAAAGCTTCATGACTGCCTGTATCTGCAACTGCTTTGCCTTCATTTGTTAATTCCAATTTCAAAGAACTTTTCTGCTTTACTTCAATCAACTTTAAGAAAATTTCAAAAAATTCAAATGCATTTTTAATACAAGGAAGGAAACATACATAGAATGTGTGTGTTACATGCACAATGTGCAAGTGACTAAACACTGGAAAGAAGAAATAATTCATATTAGTAAATAACAAAAGTTTTATGAAAAAGTAAAAATGTTTTCCAGATCTGATGGCGGTGCAGACACAACTATAAATCATATATGCCCTACAGTCTGCTTCCCAACATTTGATTTAAAAAAGCTATAAGAAAAAAGGTAAATATCATTTGCTTTATACTCAGTGTATAGACTAATGTTCAGACTAATATACTCATTGTGATTGGTATAGTCACATATTTGTTGTTGTACTCTCTGGCCTACCATCAGGTGTCTGTTGTATACTGTATTCTTATCAGAATATTGAACTGGACCCATTATTCACTGTATGGAGATATGTTCTTGTTCTGTTTTTCCATACTTAGTGGATAACAAAGATCTTGATCTCGATCTCTCTCTCATTCACCTTTGTGTCACTTGCCTGTTTCTTCTACTAAACCAGAATAAGACTTTTCCAAACTGACCTAGGGAGTTAACTCATAACTCTTTCCCCCCCCCCAGATTTTCACCCAAATTCACCCCAAGCAAGGCAATAAAGCCACTAAGACACAAAGGAGGGGGGGGTTACTGAGTGTGAAAGAATTAGAAAACAGAAACATTACTAAGGAACAAGAACAATAGAAAAGTAATCAGGAAGACAGTAGTGATTGGCATTGCATTTAAATTTGACTGGAAAGCATGGAGAGCCAGAAGAGAGTTCCACAAGCAGGAAATGAGAGAAAAGAAACTGTCGGTACAGAATTTACGGTTACATCCAACCAACTCAACTGTAAATTGATGAAACCTCATTGCCAGTCTAGTATTGCACTTAAAGTCATAAAGTCTAGTTACCATAGTTTAGAGTTAATCCAAACAATTTTACTATGAAAGCATTTATAGAAAAGACACAAGGAAGCAACTTTACAGCGATGGGAAAGTGACTGAAGTCAAGATGCCAGGTCAGGACTAATAATATTGCAAATTCTTCTTTGGATTTTAATAGCAGGAGCACTGGACCATGTGGCAGTAATATTCTAAGCATGGCCATATAACAGACTTATAAATATCCAAGATAAATTCTGGAGAAAAAAAATTGTGTAGCATGACACAGTGAATCAACTTTCCTAGCAGCTGACCTGGTAATGGATTCAATATAGTCTTTTCACTTCATGCCAACTGAGAACATTAGCCTGAGAAGACACAATGAGTCACTCTCTTGGAGGTTAGCATCAGTCATGCTGATGGAAAGCAGAAAGAGGTCACTCAGATGATTAATAGAAAGCAGTTTCATTTTGGAGGCATTAAAATTATCTGTTGTTTTAACCAATGACTTAATCTACTTGGCTGCATGTCTTTTGGATAGACCAGTTATGTAATTTTGGAGTCTTAAACATATCTGTATGCAGATAATGGAATTTTTGAGTCCCCCTTTCTTTCTTAGTCAGAGGCACCTGATGGTATTCATCTTTATGTTCAATCTACTGAGAAGGTTATCAATGCCTAACGAGTTCTGATTCATAATCAACGGGTAAGTCGATATGAAACCTACTGCAGGAAAATTTTCTGCCAAAACAGTCACGAATCAAAAGAAACATGATTGCCCAAGCTTGTATCAAGTATAGCATTTAACTGACCATATGAAAAGCTCTGACCACTTTGTGAAGACCATCAGAGATGATTCCATTCATACCAATCAGATTGTGGGCTTGGATGTTGTGAGATTGTTTACCAAGATTCTCCCACAGATAAGGTTCTATACCTAGCCGAAAATAAATGTGTTGCTTTTGAAATTGGCCTCTAGTGATGAGTTGGCCTGTAGTACAGAATGCCATGGGTCTGACATATACTGGCAAGAAGAAAGATTAGCCATAGGATCATAATGTCAAACATATTAAAGGGAATACTTTGAGGAATTTGCTATAAGAATGCTAAAGCTGACCATGTACGTTAGATATATAGATCATACTCTGACCCCAACAGAAATATGCACAAACATTACTGGACAATTTAAACTCAGTAAAACTTTCCACATAAGCCACAATGGAAAAGGAAGCAGAAACTTAACTGGCCTTCCTGGATGCATTAATAACTTGTGCAGAATATAGATTCAGTATATATATTTTAAGTCAATTCACCCAAAGTAAGGTGATAATGCCAATGATATGCAAAGGACTACTGGAAGTGAAAGAGAATGAGAAGACTTTAGAAGGAATCAGAAACTCAATCCTAAACCGGAAACAAAGGATACTCCTCTACTCCTGTTCAAAAAACCAGGTAGGAGTGTGAACCAGTTGAGGAAAAAAATAACTATTAAATAAAATTTCAGTGTTTAGGTGGAGTTGAGCTTCAATTCCCACTATACATACAGCATCAAGAAACATTAGGTCAAACTCATGTGACAACTGAGACACATACCAACAGGAGATAATCAACATTAGAAACACTTTTGAAGATAACATCAAACTACACAAACAGGGACAGAAGAGTCAAAGAAATTAAAAATCTCCCACAGTCATAAGTGTGCCTATGAAAATATTTAAAAGACCTGTGGCCCATACGTCAGAACAGCATTCAAAAGCAGTTTGATCCTTCAGCAATACCTCAACAAAGCTCACCACCTTTGAAAATAACATGACCAAGAATTGTGTGTATATTCCATCCCATGCAGTTATGACAAGAGTTGAAGAAATCAATTACCCACTAAAAGTAAGAGTGAAGGAACATTGAAAAGCGGTAGCCCAAGGCAAGACATTGAAATCAAGTATAGCTGATGATGATATATGGTGGAAAAATGAGTGGTCATCAACCCCTGTGGAATGAAGTCAAGATAAACACTGAAAGATAACTGAAAAAGATAATGTTTTTGGTAGACCTAGCATAGAAATGAACATCATGTGGAAGTCTCTGATTAAGAAAGGACACTCAGAAATTCCACCAACTGAGTACAGATATTAAGTTTAAGGCTCACAAATTACACTGGCCTGTCCAAGAGCAGCTTAAAGCATTGGCTAAAGTACATTTTGTATCCTTGCAGTTTCCAGGAGTTGGTTAGTACAGAGACATAATATAATCTGCTTCAGTAGAAGAAATTGACAAGCAACACTAAAGAGAATAGACTTGAAGGGTATTATCTGATAAGAGATATAACCTAAGCATGGAAAGGTGAATAAAAACACTCTACTCCAGTGAAAGGAATATGAGTTCTGATAGTTACCCAGTATGACAGACACCAGGATACCAGAGAGAATATAACAACTAAAGTGTTGTAAGTATAACAACAAAGATAGGGATACTAGTCCAGATAGAAAGGGATATAATAATAATAATTCCTCATTTCAATAATTCAAAAATAAAGAAAGCAAATTACAATTTAAGATAAAGTTATTTCTTTATTAACTATATAAATATGCACATATATTTAAATAAACTATTTAAATTAAATTTAAAACTGAATTTTCATGTTTATTAAAAGCATAAACATTTACTACTTATACTGCTTTCACGCCAAAAGAAAAAGAAAATGCCTGAAAAATTTGATTGACTGAATGATCAGGTTAAGCTAAAACTTCTCAAGTTTTGTACTTGATGAAAACCTAATACATAGTTGAATATATATATATATATATATATATATATATATATATAGAGAGAGAGAGAGAGAGAGAGAGAGAGAAATAATAATGGTAACAGCACAAACGATTTTGATACCTCTTTCAAGGCTCATTACAATCAAGATAACTGCAATAAATAACAAATTAAAAACTTTCAATGATATTCAAAAGTCAATTTATGACTGGGTAAGCAAATGAAGTTTCATTTTTTTCTAAAATGTGTTGCATGCATGATCGATTCTGATAGAAGTAGTAGCAGCAACATTAATAGGTAGGTTAAGTTGGTTGATTTTAAAACATATTGTTAATGTTCAAGACGGTATTTCTTTTTTTTTAATCCAAAACAAAATATATAAGTCTTAAAAAACAAAACTGAATTAAAAGTTTTAATGTTAGCCTTTCTATATTAATTACCATCAAAAACATTTCCATAAATTGTTTTAATATTTTATATTATTTAAATTAAGTTTTTTTTTTTTAATTTAGAAGAATAGAATTTAAATATAAAAATACAAGTAATATTTATAAAATTTAAGAAATAAACTCAATGAGAGGCAATGGGATCTTTAAAACATTTCTTTGCTAACAAGAAGATAACACTTGCTTTAATAATAATATCATAGTAAATATTTCTATCATTTGTCAAAGTGAGAGTTAGTAAGCTTGTGAAAAATGATTTAAAAAGGAATTAATTAAAAAAGACAAAAGTTTCCAGTGTATGTTTTTATAAGCTTCGGGGTTATTTAGGATTTTTTGATAGAGTTGAGTTTTTGAAGTGAAGGAGGATTTTTAAAATGTTTCATTTCTTTTAGTTGTATTCTTTTAGAAGGATCATTGACGCAGTTTATTTTTGGTTAGGTGTTTCTTGTCTCTTTGGAATGTCTTTTTAGGGTCATTAACAAGGTTCAGTTGTTGAGTAGTAATCAAATCCTTATGGTCTCTTTTTGTAAGGCACTGCCTTTGTAGGTGATTTTCGTGTGTTGTGAGAAGGAATTCTTGGTTGATAAAGTGTTGCTGATATGTTTTGTTGATTTTCTTGTTTTTCTTTATTTCTTCTTTTTGTTTTGTTGGAATATGGTTTGTGATTTTAATTTTTTTTATATTTTTTTTTATATATTTTTTTATATATTTTTTTTATATTAGTTCAATTTTGCAGAGATTGGTAGTGTATTCAGTCTTGTTTCCTTTTTTTGAAGGTTAACCAATCATCACCTTTGAGTTTTAGAAGCTTTTCAATAAGTGCTTTGAATTTATCTGTTTCACTGGCATTGGTTGTAGTTGATGTCTTTTGCACAATAAGATAAATTTCTGGTCTGGGTTTATATCATTCATACCACTGGCAATAACATGTTTCTTCTGTATTTTACTTCCAGGATTTCCTCTTCTTTCCACCAGATTTTGCATATTCATATGTATACCAGATGACAACACATTCAATTTCTCTGTTACATTCTCAATTAGTGTGATCAGGGTTTGTCTGCACCTCTTATACATTGGTTGTCTCATATAATTGGCTATGTAATGCCTATATTTCTGGCATCTAAAAAGGAAGAGTATGCATTGGTTCAGTTTTCTCAACAGTAACCTATTTTGGGTATGTTGGAAGTAATTATGTATGCATTTGTTTAAATTAGTTTGCCTTCCTTTTTCATGTTTATTTTTTTAAGCTCCTTGATATTTGAGCCTCATTTTCACCCAGTGCACAAAAAAAAGAGATAGTTTGGAGTTTCTTATGTTATCCTTGTTTGTATTTAGTGGAAACGTTTTCTATTTTCATGCTGTAGAATGTGTCTTCCATTCTTCCCACAACTTCTATTTCAACCTGAAGATTATCATTATACATTTTTTTGACAGTCTTTTGGAGCCAACCTGGTAGGTAGAACTTTTTCTATAATAAATGATGGTTGTTTTGACACTGGAATGATGATAGTCTAGCATCAGAAATTTTAAAATCCTAGCAAATCATTTTTTTCATTTTCAGTCACTATCTGAATCAATGTTAGCATGTAGTTGCTTGAGTGATTTAGAAGATATAATTTTTCTTCAACAGAAACTTATTGTCCATGCTTCCCACCCACCTCAAAGACCAATACTGGAAAATATCAAGAGAAAAACCCATATGACATGACAAGAATACACAGATAATATGCTTGTGTTCAAGGGAAAGACTGAGCACCTACAAAATGTTTTTGGGTAAGAAGATTAGGTGTTTTACAGCCATGTTGAAGTTTTGAGTTTTTCAAACCATTAACAACTGCCTTCTGACACATATAAGCTCTACTGTTAACCATGACTGTATTTAGGTTAGGAAGGATCAAGTTCAAGTAGTTTAAAGTGTGTGTGTGTGTGTGTGTGTGTGTGTAAGTGCTAGGTTTTGCCGTGATTAGCTGATTGATTGGGTTGGTTCTTTTCAACCACCAATCTAGCCAAGAATGGGACAAATGCAATTCACATGAAGTTAATGAATTACTCGGTTATATGAATCCTGTCCTTAGACATCACAAGTTGCCACACATGACCAACAGTTGATCCAATTTTTTCTTGGAATGGGGGTAATCTTCTATTCTAAGTCTAACTGACAGGCCGTAATAAGCAAGTATACTGACTGAGAAAAAGGATTAAGAATGATTTCCTGTAAACCCAGCATTGTGTTTAAAGCATCGTTATCATTTTTCAAATAATTTTCTCATGGCACGATTATCATTTCGCCATAAAATAAAAAATCGCTTAAAATCATATATCAGTTTTTCTTATGAATAACAGGTTTTTTTCACTTGCAGGTTAAAGATTCTCGTATGGATGTCTATTCATTCTGGATCATCTTCAAATTGTTACAATTAATTAAATAATTAAGTTTTCCCGTATGTCAAAAAATAATAATACTATTTTGTAAAAATTATAATAATATATAATTAATTTTTGTATGCATTGTTAGGCTAAACTGAATTCATCCATAAAAATTTAATAATACTTTACACAGTGAACATTTAATTAATTTCATTTCGAAAAAATTATATCATTTATATAATTATTTTTTTTATAGTTTCTTTTTACCTTTGAATCGTTACGTTCTTTCTTTTTTATTGTTAAATCAAGGATTTTTAAAGTAATATACATCGAGTATTATAGTCTTTTTTTTTGTAAACTCGAAAATTGCCACCTTTCGCTTTCGTGCTAATTTAAAACTGACCCGAAGAAATTTTAAACGGTAAAACACGTATGATTTGCCTTAAAGTTAAAAATAAATAGTTTAACTAATTATTTATCTATGATTTAATAGTACCGGTCTTTCGCCGATTATAATTTTTAAACGTTTTCCAAGTGAAACTAATAAAAAAAAAAAAAAGCGTATGAAGAAAGAATTGCATCATTCCGATAATAAGACAACCGCTCGCACACAAAAAGTAAATAAGACTAAAAACTTACACCTTCGTGAGATTGTAAACTTTTCACTGAACCAACAATTTTCTGGTGATCTTCATTCCATTTTTCGGCTAAATACAACGTGTCAACATCTTCCTCGTTGTCTAAATGCGACAAAATACGTTCTCGTAAATCAACCATGGTACTAAAAAAAATCAACTTCAGGAACAGTAGTTTCAGTACTTTCTACTTCAACTTGCTTATTTTCTGAAATTAAAAAAAAAATACATGAACAAATATAAATCGAATATAACATAAAATTAAAAAAGAAAATATTAACAACACGTACAATTAATCATATGGCCATGAAAGCCGCTTTTCAAAATGTATTTCTAACGGTGCAAAAGGTAAAAATACGCTATTATATTCTTCTTCCTGGTGTGAGTGACGAACTTGAAAGTTAAGTCAAAGTGCATTGAATTTTTATTTTTTAATTTAAAGTGAAATTTTCACAGATTTTTGTGATAATTTTAAAACAAAACAGCAACATAATTTACCCAATATCTTTAGGAAATTCATCAGTTTATGAACTCATAATGATAAATGAATGTGAAAAAAGGAAAATACAATTATTACTAATTCTCAAACTAAAATTATATTGCTGTTAATTTGGAGCGAAAAATGAGATTTTTTACTTTTTACATTAAAATGCATACTTACATTCAGACACAAAACTTAAAATACTCTTAGGGGGACAATAAAGACTATCCAGTTATGGTAAGTTCCAGTGGAATCTTCAATGTCAAAACACTAAAGTTTGACTAAAAAGAATGGAATAATTTAACACTCAACGATGTAAATATGTTAAATTTTGATATTCAACAACAAAATTGTTTCATTTTAATAATTTAGATCCACCCACGTATATTCTATCAAAAAAATGCGGATATAAAAAAGAGAGTATCAGAGGTTAAATTCAACAAAGTATTCAGTATTTACCAGTGCCTAGTCATTAGGATTTAGCATCTTTTACTACCCAGACTGCCTCTGAGATTGTGATGTTAAAATATATAATTGAGTTATCCATCTTTTTAATATCAGTTTTATTCAGGAGAATTGTACAAGAGGCACTGCAATTTGGAAATAATCTTCTTTTTTTTCATATTGCTCTAAGCACTCCAGATCATGAATAATAAATTTCTAGTTAATGTGGGTCCAGGTTGCTATGTAAATTAATTGTAAATTGATCCACGGACAGAATCCAAAATAAAATATGCTCATGCCAAATGATTTCTTAAAATGTATATATAAAAAAATTAATAATTTAAAAAAATCTGTAATCCAGAGCACTTTTTTCATATATCAATTAAGTACTTCAGATTACAAATTTCAAAAAAAAATGTTTTTTTAAATTCTAAGAAATCATGTCATATAAATATATTTGTTTCTGTTTCCATAAGGGTATCAATTTACAAAGAATTGACATTAGCAAACTGAACCCTCTATTAACTTTATGTATTCATGATATGGAGTGATTAATCTATAGCAATATAGGAAAAAATATTTATGATCACACTGCCTATCATCTATCATGCAACAACACCCTTTATTCTTCAAAAATGAAAGTACAATTAAATTTCATTCAGTTATTTATTCCTCATTATTTACAATGTCTTGTTTCCACTTATCAGACAAATCCTTTGAGTAAAAGTCTGCAGGTGAAAATGTTTTTAATATAAGCCTACATTTGAGTCTGGTTTTCATTAGAGATAGTTTTCCCATCAAAGTGTTTTGCAGTGATCAGAAAAGATAATAATTGGTTAGTACAAGGTCAAATGAATATAGTGGGTTGGGTAGAACAGACCAACTGAGTTCCATTTTTTTCCTGTATTATTTTTGCTATATGCACAGCTTTGTATTGTCATAAAAGAAAACAACATCTTTCCTATTGATAAGCACAGTGTGCTTTTCAACCAAACTTTTAAAGACATGTTACAGCTACAGAATGTATAAATGTTTAGTGTTATAAGAACTCTAAAAGAATAATATCACAACAATCCCATCACATGCACAACATTACCTTTCTTTCATGGAACTCAGCTTTTGGGGTCATTTGTGGATATTTACCTTTGCATTGAACATGTATGTAACCCCTTTTTACATCACCTGTTAGACATGTAAGGAATGGTGAACTAGGTGATACAGTCATCATCATGTTATACTCTGCTTTAAATTAGATCTCTTTTGAATTCACTCTACATGTTGGCTGGATGTAAATGCTAAGAAAGTAAAATAAAAAATGAAAAAGTTGGAGCACAGGAGCTCCAAGCATTACATCCAGTCCACAAAACAGATCCCCTCAAAAAATATAAAATAAGTCAACCAACCCAGCACATGCAATAACTCCATGCCCTACCAACTCTACCTTTCCTCTAAGTTGCTTCTCTTAGCCACAAAGAGACATTCTGCTCACATTCTCTGTATTGGCAATACAAAGAATTTTATATTAATTCTTGTATTCTTTTCTTTTCACCTCACCAGAGGTTCTTATTATTTTGTTTTCTTTCTCTTGTGTTTCCATACTGTGTTTATTTATAACATTGAGAATTTCAACTGTCATTCACTCCTTTTTGGGATGATTTCACTTGCTAACTTCATTAAAGCTTTTCTTAACATGTCCCACTTTGAATTTCCATTTTCATTTAGTTCATTGTATTTGCTTAAATAACCTTACTCTGGTTAAAATGTTAAGTGTGACACCTTCACATAGCCAGGGCAGTAAACGTACAAACACAAACAACAGTAAGGAGAAAGCAACCTTTCTCAATCCATTTGATCCATAATGCTAAACTTTTTCATTTCATACTCATAAGCTTTCATTCATTGATTTATTCTCAGATTTTGTGGTTTATTAAATCTACCAATCAATTTGTTTTATTCTTGTTGCATAACAACATTCTCTCTTTATGTTTCATTAATGCATCCAAAATGGCAAGTTAACATTCATAATTGCCAGCAGAAGTCTACATACAAAAATTATCACATTGACCAAATCAAAAATTAAGAAGTTGATAGACTTTCTTAAGCATGTGTTCACATACTAATCATAATGTTTAAATGACACTACTTCAGGCACTGCTCCAGACATACTTTGAAAATTGTGCTCTATATATTCATTTTCTGCATAAAGAATATTAGTGTATTTCTTGTGGTAGTGGTGTGAGGTTATCGTATGATAACGTTGTTTCCTCCAATAAGGGGGTTATGGGTTGAAAAAAGTTACCAGAGAATTAATATAAACAAAATAATTTTTTACATAACACAATATATATACAGAAGGATAGAGTGATAAATTAGAAGTTCAAATATAAATGTCCTGGTGTGTGTGTGTGTGTGTGTGTGTGTGTGTGTGTGTGTGTGTGTGTAAATATGTATGTGTAAATGTTTGAAGGAAGTATGTATATGCATGTGTCTATGTAGGGTCACACAGGAATGTCACATTTCAGTTCTGGGTATATTATAATGACTGTAGCATCAAAAAATTGATAAAATTAATTAATCAAGTGATTATTCGAGTCAATTGTCCATCTTTTTATATATATATGCTGGCAAAACAAAGAATCCATTGCAGAATTGGTGCTTAGCTTCTGATTGGTTCGCAAGTTATCGACTCCTGGTTGGGAAAGAATGTCGTCTCTGATTAGTCTGTCAGACTATGATGTGTGGAATTCCTTTCTTGTTAAAACTGTTCCTGTTGGTTCATGGAAATATAAATTCATAAGCTAGCAAAATTCCAAATATTTATCTCTTTTTAGAGATTTATTTATTTTCTATCTCTATACATTCTGCATAAATTACCTGCTGAGGAGTTTATAATCTGATCATTTGGGAATATCTATGTTGATCATATAACAGTATATGGTTGTATCTACAAAACTCTAACTGACCAGAGTATGACAGCTGATTTCTCATGACTGAGCCTTAACAGCTCAATGAGGGGAAAAACTGGTTGGTCATATTCAATGCCTCAAAAACCAAACTAGTGATATTCCATCATTGCCAGACTCTCATCAATTGTGATGAATGTTTCCTCTTGGTCGGTTCCCTGTACTGCTCTAGCAAGTACCTGACTCCTCTTGTTATCCTCTAGTTTTACAAGAGCCATATCAGTCCAAAAATGGATTACTGCTGCCATATATGGCCAATCTTACCGATCTTGATAGAGTCCAAAAGTGGATGACAAAATATTTTCCAACCTACAGCCCCTTTTCTACAGACATTGCAAGCCTCTCAGTGTTCTAATGCTATTTTCATGAAGAGTCTTCAGATGAACTACATTCCTTACTTCCACCAGTTGTAAGCTTCACAAACTTCATAAACTGTGCCTCTTACTCTGTAATACTCTACCTCGTGTGGCTCCCTGGCCTTGTACAGAATGAACATCATTGTAGAAAACAGATATTTATGATCAATTAGTTTTTAATCTTGATAAAATTTTTCATTTACAATTCCCTGCTGTGTGTTGTGACTAAATTTTCCATTTTTGTTTATCATTTTTTAGATTCTCCCTTGTATTTTTAGTTTAGTTTATGATAAACAGAAAACAACACATAAATGTTTTTATTAATGGTTCATTCAAGTTTATAATTTTCTTGCTTTGTTGATTCAAGAAAAATTAGTTCTTTCAATTAGATCCTAATGTTTTTCAAATTTAGAGTTAAATATACAAATTTAAGTGTTTCAACTTTTATTTTTTCATTTGGCTTTCATTTCATTCAGTTTAAAAAGAAGAAATAAATTTATTAAAAGACCATGACTACAGGTAAGAAGTAAGATTTTTATTTTATTTATTAATTATTTTAAGAAATTAGTTGCTTTTAGAGTAAATGTAATGGAATTTTAATGTAAAAATTTGTACTGTCCTACCAACAATATATTATAGAATGCCAGAATCTTCTGTTTTCCAGATCAAAATTTCCTCTTCTGAACCTTGTGAAACACTTACAAAGTGTATTTTCAGATATAACACGCTTATAAGAAATAAACCCTATTTCCAATACAATTATATACTCACATACATGCCATATTAAAATATGCCCAAACTTTATTTTGTACCTAATAACAGACAATATTTACAAACATGCCAAAAATATTCCACAGTTCAACACATACAAAGTATGTATTGGCTAGAAATTAATATTACCATGTGAGACATTTGGCTAATCAAAGAAAATTAAAAACCTATTTTTCTTGAGCCTACTTTCAGAAAAATTTCTTATAAAAAACCACAGATTTTGACTTTCAAGAGTAGAGATGTGACTGTCTCAAAGTTGTTAAAACACAAGAGAAGATGTGGCTACATGGCTTAAACACCCACTTGCCCACAGTGTGCTGAAAGAAACATGTGTCAGAAACTCCAAAGAATCATCTCCAACAACAACATTTCAGATGGTCAGTGGATCTTTGCTGATAATTAAAGTCCTTTTTATACTACAACTTTTTAGTAGACCAACTACCCAAAGATTCAACTAAATACTATTTTTACCCCATTTTAATTGTTGTGAATTCATGTACACGTGTTTGTAAATACAAATGATTTATTTAACAGGCATAATCATGTTTTCTTTATTTTTATTTTATTATTGTTTTGAATTCAGATGTTTGGATTTTTAATATAAAAAACTTGGATGACTGAATAATAATAAATAACACTCTTCAAAATTGACACAAATCTTTTTAAGGCTTGTCCTGTGCTTTTTTCCTTTCCAGTAATAAAAGCAGAAAATGACAAAATCTCATTTTCCATCATTTTCACTTTTAACATAAAACATTTAAATTTCATAATCCATATACAATTTGTATCACCTTTCAAATGAAATCACATGTTCAAAAGCTACCTATTGAAAAACTTGACAATAGAATAAACTTCCCTGTTTGATAAAAGAATTTGTAAATTTTGCATATATGTTTGGTATGAATATATACACTGTCAGATTTTATTATAAAAGACATTTCACAATACAAGTAAATCAATGAATGTTAGTAAACTTTCTGGATCTACTTAAATACACCATGTGATAGTCAGCTTATAATATCTGTTTTTATTTAAAATATTTACAATATTTTTAATAAAGAATTAAAAAGAAGATTCAGGACCCACTAGCGTCATTTCTTTCCCTGATGTGGATCATGGATTTAGGATGTGTGGGTGGTGTAATGGACAGTGGCTCAGAATGAGAAATGAGAAAAGCCAAGTTTGAATTCCTGTCAAGTCCACTAGATTCACATACATGCAAATGCCCTTGTGAAACATATGAATCCATCTCTTTTGCTCCAAACTATAGAGCCAAGTCTGCCCTACTGTTTAATCCATAGCAGGGTAGATTGGGCTCTATAGTTGTAGTTGGCAATCAGTCTATGAGAAGGATAACTTTCAATTCAAAACTGTAACAATTGTTCATTTTCCTTGCTCCTTGGCAATGGGGATGGGAAGAAGCAAAACAAAAAATTTACTATAACTTATTTGATAGTGTGAGGTTTTATTATGCAATTCAAGGATTGTTCATCAAATTGTAAATAAACATATATATAATAGTAAAGTTAATGATATTAATTTTTTTATCTCCAATTAAATAAGTTATGAAGATTGTTGTGTCATAAGAAAGATATAATCTTAAAAGAAAAACAAGATATTGTAAAGTTATTGAGGGATGGTATTTATCAATTCACCCACAGGAATTGAATGTGGCACAAGGCCTTTTAATGTGGGTATGTCGAGCCCGTAGGCCCAGCCAAAAATAAAACCCATCTAAACCCGTCCAGCGGGGCTAGTTCCGTCAACCTCCCGAACGAAAACCCCACCCTTCGGCGGAGCTTCGTCCGGGTTCCTCTCTGCAAGCAGAGGTTCGACAGACACCCGGCTCGGCAGCTCACAAAAGCACAGATACTACACTTTGATCCTAGCCACCGGGCCGAGCGGGTATTCTTTTAAGAAACTGTAAAATTGGCAAGATGAGAACAAAAAAAGCTTCAATAATGTCACAAAAAGTGATTTGAGAAAAATTAAAAGTTCATAAGCAAGAAAAGGGAATTGACTAGCAAAAATATTCAAAGAAATTAATGTTTTCAATATAAACAAAAAATAATGCCAAACATTGGCTAAAGATATGAAAGCAATCAAACACATTTAAATATTACAAAAACAAATGTGTAAGTCATGAAGTATAACAAAACTGATTTCTCAAGAGCAATTTTTAGTGAAGAATGTAGAGCTATATGGACATAGTAACTGGGCTTGAGGTTCATGAAAACAGTCAATCAATATGACAGATGATAACAGCAGGGAGGTAGAGTAATATTTTGAACCAGTATTTTAGGAGGTAAAATTATAAGTCCTGTCAAATTTGATGATGTTATCAAGATAAATACAGAGAAAAGTTTTTGGACAAAATGTTTTTTGTGTGGTACCAGTTACAACAAAGAAGCTTTAAGCTAAAGAATTTATTCATGCAAGATAATGCTCCTTCATATTCTTCAAAGATGACTATTGCCCACCTAGCCCCTGCAAAATTTCAAAGATCCAGGTATTAATTCAACAGAAAACTTGTAATCCATCATTGAAAAAATGATATCTGGAAAAGCTGTGACCCATACCATTAATTTATACCTTTGAAATAATTTTTGGTGCATATGACAATGAAAAATAATATTCAAGCAAATAAGATCTATGGTAAGCAATAAAAACTGCTGCAAGTAATATTAAATTTCAAACAGTAGAAAAGTTAATAAAATGAGTGAATGAAAGACTAATGAAAGTTACTGAATGTCAAGAAGATCATATTGAGAAATAAAAAAAATATGAATTCAGGTGCATGTGATATTGTACTAATCAAGTATGTCTGCATGGCCTATACTCCTTTTTATATGTTTCTATATAAATAATTTTGTACTTAGTTTTTTTTTTTGTAATAAAACTCAACACTGCTAAAAACAAGTTATGATCAATATTTTTTAAAAATAAAAATAGATATTATAAACTGAAACTTACATGATATATTGTTTATAGAAATATATCTTGAAAATTTTACCAATATTTTATTGTGAAAACATTGATTTGTATAATAAAATCTAATATTGTGTAAATTTAAGCTCGTTCATTAGTTTCAGGCAATATGCATTTTAGTGTATGTATATATTAATAATACATTCTATGAAGTGGGGCATGAAATAATATATGCCAAGTATCAATAAAAGGTTTTTTATATATCATGAAAATCTTGTTTACTTTCTAAGTTTATTTAAAATGCTGTAGGTTTCTTGGTTGGAAAAATGTTTTATGAACAATTCATAAAGAAAAAATTGTCTGAAAAAAGAAGGCTTTTTCTTGAACAATTTTCTAATGGGTTTTTGGGTGGAAAAGAAGAAAATATAAGAACTTAATCCTCTTTTACTACAGTGAAATGTTTGAACACTCTGCAATATATTTTTCAACAATATTTAGTAAGTGGTAAATTAAATTCTCATGATTAGTCAAAGAGTTTCTGGTTTTAGCAATTTGTTGACTGAAAATAAAATAAAAAAATATTTTTGCATATCTGAGTTTTTGAAATTTACAATTTCATTTTTTTATATTATCCTTTTGATTTTTCAAAATAAAATCTTTTGTTTTTTTATTTTTATCTATTCTTTAAAAGTAAAAAGAACACTCATGACAATATATAACAAAATTACAAAGTAAATGATATATCTATAATATTTTAAATGAGATGTTTGAAAATTCTACATTGTTTTGACAATGATAGAAGTTATGAATTGATTGCCAGGGTATTTACAATATAATATCTGTGATGACTGGATTCTCATTTTTTATCCTGATCAGTCTCATCTGATAATTGATATGTCCATGGGAGTGAAGAAGCATTATATATTGTTAAAACTGATTCAGCTTGGATTTGGAGAATACACAATCAAAAATAAAGTAGAAAAGAGAGGTAATGGTATAAATAACTATTAAGTATTTTTCATAAATCATTGAAAATGAAACCTCTTGAGTTGAATATGATGTGGTTGATTTGCGGTTAATTTACAATGGTTATTTATTGACCTTGTTGACATTGGAGGAATGTTCAAAGGAAATTTGTCATACTTCTTGCAGCTTGTAGGGGTTATCAATGTAGGGATTATGTGTTTACAGGTGGTTATCTTTGGATAACCACCTTAATCCAAATATACACCAATTTTTGCCTTTTTGGAAATGCATGCAAAGATAATTAATACAAAGATATATATTGCATGTACTGATAAAAATTTATATCTCTTAAAATAGAATATGCAATATTCAAAGAACTCATAAATCCATATCAGAAAATTCCTGTGTTGAATGTCTAAAGTCCTTTAGCATAATAGAGAGATGGAGAAGAGAAAAGAGTCCTTGTAAATGTGTAAGTATGTATGTATCTCTTAATAGTAGTAATCTTTTCAACTCTCTGTTGGATTTTTAGGTTTCTGAAAATTTAGGGCATGGAAGAATGGACAAAATATTTCATTGACTCTCTGTTTGCCTTGCTTGATCATGTTTATGTTTTCACTTTTTCAAAATAAAGGAATTCATTTCAGAATTCTCTCTTGATTTATGATTGATTTTCAGGACTCATTTGAAATTCCCTTGTCTTCACCAACAGTTAGGAATGATGACCTTTTGGCCTTTTTTATTTATTTCTTTTTTTCTTACCTTTTTGTCTATTTCTTTAGGTCAAACCAAAATGATTTGACAACTTTTAGTTTTCTTTTTTTATTTTTTAAATAGTGAACTTTTTATTTTTCTATCACAACAAGATCACCTTCTCTTAGTTGGGAAGTGATACACTCTTTGCAGGGATCAAACCCACATTACTTTTATACATGACTGAAATCATTAGAGCACATTTGGCTAAAAAGTGGTTCCCCAGATAAAAAGAATTCAGGTTCAATCTCTGCCAAGATATACATTTTCTTTAATAAAACTTTCAATTATAGGCATTAATTTCATTGTTAAAAGAAAAAAAATTAGATGTCTACTCAAACATGTGTACCAACAAAAATTATGTCTAGTAATAAGAAATAATGGTGGATTAAAAATCCATTAATTACTTAAATTAAATATAACAATATTATAAAAATTCTATATTTCAGTAGTGTAAAATAATTAAAGTTAATCATTAAAGGTGTAAATAAATATTATAATTGTCTAGGTTTGTATTTTATACATACTTTTGAGAGAAGTGTACTTTAAAGAAAGCCAGATGGTTTTTAAAAAAATGTTACATGTGTCTTTGAAAATTTCTATTTTTATAATTAATGATTACAGAGCAACCAAAATTATTTCTTCTATGTGAATTGTTGCTGATTCATTTTTTGAATTTGAAAAAATATATACGACTGTATTTAGTGACCAATCAGAGATATGGCGTCATACCCAGTAAATTATGAAATTAAGGTTTCTGGGTACCTCCTGTTTTCTTATAAAATTAGTTGAATCAACAGATAAGATCAGAAAGCACTTAGATTTCAAGACAGAAAGTAATCTGATTTTAAAGCAGAAGGAAGTGTCAAAGTAGAAAGGAGTCTCTACAGAGAAGGAACCACCAAAACAGGGGACAGTAAAATTTCAGATACAAAACCCAGGAAGGAAATCTGTTTGGGCTGCTTCCAGAGAAGAATTTTTAAAGGAACTTTTCTATAAAGGAAAAAATATAAAAATCTCTGTGACATCAACCATTTCAAATCAATCAAATCTCTCTTCATGCTGAAACATTTCTATTCTGTCTAACAAAATTGTGAGTGCATTTTCTGCCTTATCTAATTTTTTGCTTTGAAATTTTTCAAAGTTTTCTTTTCATTTTCAAAAATTGTAATCTTTTTTTGTCATGTATATTGTTTTTAGCTTTAGATTTTGTATAATATGCACAAAAGGTAATTTTTTGTGCAAGCACCTGTTTGTAAAATATTGCATTTGCTTTTTTATGTACTGTATTAAATGTTTTTTCCTTTAAATTTCTTGCAGTGGTTTGAGTTTTATTTTTTGTGCCTTGTTCAACATTTTGGGTAAGAGAGATGATGTGCTCTCTTTTTCCATTCTATCCTTACAAAGTAGTTTTTTATATTTTGCACAACAATAGGTTTTTGTAAAAGAAAGTAAGATTTTATAATATAGAGATACAATTTGACATAGTTTCATTCTTAATTTTATAAATTCATATAAAATGTATTTAAATAGTTATTTGACGAAAACCATGGCAGCATATATTTCAGTTTAATATATATTCAGTTAGTTTTATGTTCATTACAGGTTTTTTAAATATCATTTATTATTTGACATTAATCAGTTGAAAAAAAATAAAATATCCAACAAATTTTTATTTGTGGACTCCCTTGCAGAAAGAAAAATACTAGAATAAGATTAGAAATTTAACACTTTCATTTTAAATTTCTTGTGAAAAAAGGGTTAATAATGGTATAGAAATAGAATAATAATTTTTATAGAGAAAATTCATTGAAGAATGTGAGCAAACATACAAAGATGGCAGAGTTTTTTTATTTTTATAGATGTATATATCATGTAGTATTATTCAATATATATAGATATATATATAATTATTTATTTAAAAATATATTCCTTCACTACATAAATTTTTAAATAAATAATTATATTTAGGCTCTACTTTTGTATTGAGCACTGTTTTTTAAAAATAAAAACAAAAATACTACAGAACTTCGAATTGTTTACCTAATGAGTTCTTTCCTATTTTTTATATATTTTCACACACACACACACATATATATATATATATATATGTTGTATTATTACTACAAAGTACCATATAACAGAACTATCAATTAACCTAAAATGCCCATAAATTGTCATTGTTTAAATGTCTTAATCTGTCACTTATTGTCATATTTCTTTTAAAATGTACACTGTGAGTCAATGACAAAGCAGTTTTGATAATGAGCTACAAAAAGAAATAGTATTTCATTTAGAGATTATGGTATAATATTCTTGTCTGAATTTCTTTGATGAAACATTAAAAATGGCAATTAAATGGAAGATAAACTTGACAAAAATGAATAATGAAAATTCTTCATTTAAGAAATCCAAGCAACTTAAGGCAACTATATCTACTACATTACTTGGTGCAAACAAAGTTGCAGGAAGAAAATTGGACCCAAAAGAATGTAACAATGTAGTAATCATCAAAATTCTTAGCTACAATAAAAATTACTTCTTGTAAGTATAATTACATTTTATTATGGTAAATAAAAAAAAAATATTTTGATAAATTTACTCTGAATGCATTGCATTCAAACATTTTTCACTTATTTAAATAAAACCCATATGATCAAACAAACTTTTTTTCAAAAGCCCAAAATTATTGGCACATTAATTAATAGTCAAAGTATACCCTTTTAAAAAGTTATAGATTTTTACAATCATTTCTTGTAATTTTTCACCAAGTTGTTTCACTCATCTTCACTTATTTCCTTCCACTACTTTTAGACTTTAATACTCGGATATTTTTAGGATTCCTTTGCCTCCAATTCTTTCCACAAATTTTCTATCTGTCTGAGCTTTGAAAAAACATCAAACCATGTTTTCACTAAATTTGAAGTTTGATTAAGTTCATTGTCCTGCATGAAGGTTTGATGACATTCCAAATTCTGTTCTCTTGCAGACTCCTTCAAGATGTGGATCAAAATATATAAATAAAATATATATATAAATGATGATGCAAAGTGACATTGTCTCCAAAGTAGTTGATTATTTTATTGAGGTATAATTTTATTATGAAATAAAAAAAATTATATACAATGTTTAAATCAAAAACATGCTTAAATAATTAATTTTAATTAGCCTTTCCCACTGATTTCACTGAAAAATTGATTTATTATCCAAGGGATTTATTTCTGCATTATTAAAAAAAAAATTCTCCAAGTATTCAAGTTAAATCATTTTCATTAGTGAAAATTTGAAATAGCTAAAAAGAAACAAAGTGAAAATTCATCATAGAATTCAATCACCAAACTATGTGTTTTATTATTCTATCCACATCTAATTCAGCCAAGCATTGATGATTCTATCTCGAGTGAATTGGGAATATGGTTTAGGTTTCTTCTGCATCTCCCACCGTGACTCAGTAAGAAATCTTTTATTATGATCTTCAGTGTCCAGTGGTGTTATTCTTTTGTTTGATTGTAGTGGCATGGACATTTCCCCTGAAGAACTTTCCAGGCTAAGATAACTATCACCTACAATATAAAGAAAGAAATAAGACAAATTATGTGTTCTTATTTCTGAAGAATGCATTAAAAATACCCATTTTCAAAATACATTGATTTTAAATGATTTATATAATAAAAATATTATTGCTTTAAATGATTTATACAGAAAATATTGTTATATTTAAATAAAGTGTATAAAATTCCATCTTTTTTATAACATGAATGATGAATAATAAGATATAATTTTTTATGTGATGCCGATTTCAATTGCAATATGAAACTAATGATAGAAATATTTTTACCAAGCTTAGTTTAGTTTTTAGAGTAAACTTTAGAGTAAAATTAGAAATGATTGAAGTAATAAGATTATGTTCCACCAAGTATATAAGTGGAAAGGGCCTGCTTTGAAAATCAAGGTTTGTAATCCTGGCTTTGCTCTATGCTTAAATACCATAAACCTGTGCTAGTGGGGGATATGCCTCAGCCATTTGGGCAAGTGAAAGAAATCCATTCAGATGTTCCAGCAGCAAACAATGGTTGGCATTTAACACAGAATTTAAACGAGTTAATTAAAGAAGAATTATTGAAGAGAAAAAAATACATAAATACAGGTTTTCAAAAAGAAGCACATACAGCTTTTGATCTGTTAGGATTGCTACCTAATTTGCTCTCCCAGAATAGTATTATTTAAAAATGAATATCACTAATCTAAAGATCTAAAAAACTTGTATAAAGAACTATTAATTGTCTTTGAAGAAAATTTACAAAATTTCCTTTGTAGTGAATGATATAAACTTATAATAAAACATATTTTGATTTACAAATATAGTAATGACTCTTTTTCATTCATAAATTTGTACAGAATTAATAATTGCAAATTTCTTTTGACATTTTAATTAAAAATAACAGATGAAAAATATTTTTTTAATTTTAACCTACCTTCTATTTTTCCTGCATTCCAGAAGTCATACCTTGATATATTGCTAGTCTCCCAAGTTTTTTCATCAAAACTGAAAACAATATATTCAACTAGTTAGGAGTACATACATTGAATCGATTCAAGCAACATTGTGGCTTCCATGTAGTGGCAGAATGCAATGATTTCTCACTGATAGATGATTGATTTTCAAAACTATGACAACCAAGTATAAACTTATGAATGCCCAAACTATTCTTGACTGTTTATAAGTCTGGAGTTGGGGAAATAAATGAATTTAGTTTTGATGATGGCTCAGATTTTATGGGACATGGTGGAGAGGTCTATTTACATGCAAGATCCTATACTAACAAATATATCAGGGAGCTTCTAAGCACCTGCAGAATCAATGAGATGTTAAATCCCTGCACTTTATCAAGCTAGATGCTCAACATGATACAAGTCACCTATTGCTTGACTTTTGACAAAACTCTGGAGTAGGGATACTGAAGGTAACATCAATCAGCTAAGTGACTAACATTTACTCATATTAATTAACATTCACTTTCCAAGCATGAAACCTGGGAAAGGAAGGTGACTTCATGATGTTATCAGTCTGGCGGGTCATCAAAAGCATGTGACACCTTTAGGAAGTTCCTGGAAATCTATACCACAGATTGACCCAAGCCTTGTGAGTGAAAGTGGGTAGATGGAAATGTTCTGAGATCATCAATAGTTGTGGTAGCACAAAGTCACAAATCATTGTGACAGAGGGTATGAATAAACTGGGCTTGTTCAAACAATTGATATCACCAGATTATGCACTCTCTCCTAGAAACTGTAACTAATGTTTGCCTAGCAGTTGCAAGTGGGCTCTGTAGGTGCTGAACAAACACAAATGTGCCTGAGTGGGCGTCTGCAATAGGGATTGGCTAGCCATCCTAACAGATGGGTGTACTTGAAAATGTGTAACTAGGTATTATGTGTGTGTGTGTGTGTGTGTGTGTGCTATTTATCAGTAGATATTTAACCACATAGAATGTGACACAAAGTTGAGTTTAAAGTGAGAGCCTATGTGTATGCAAACTAGGACTAAATTGCTCAAACTCCTTTGACACTTCCATTTTTGGGACACCTTGGACACTAGGTAATGACCCTAACACACTCCAGAAGAAGAGATATTGCCTCAGATATGGCCCCTTGGCGCTCGAGCACATTTTGTTTCATTTTGACTCCCCCACCAGCTTGGCTGAGTCAGGTGATGATATTTATCAGTAAGAGATATTTACTAGAGAGATATTGAAAATTTTGATTCCACATCTCTTTATTTCTATAAGTTCCATATCTCAATTTTAATATATGGATGAAGGAACATCTTGAGACATCTTGAGTCTTTATTTATTTCCTTTATTTAGAAATTTCATCTTTTTCTTATTTTAAATAAGTTTAAATAGGTTTTTGAAGAATTTGAAATTACAAAATTTTTTCCTATTTCTTCTTGCAGCTACAGTTTTAAAAGTTTTATCAAAGATTTAATTTTTGTTACTCAAGATAGATTTTGAATTTATTAACAAAAAAATAAATAATTTAAATTTAAAATATAAGATTAATAATAGTTAATTTAGTTGAGATTTTAAATAAATTTCTTAAATGGATTTCCATTATGTCATATTTTGTTTTAGTGTCATGTGAAATGGCAAAAATAATTCAAATTTGTGTCTGCCACTGTTTTAAATTGAATACTTTTCTTCTTTTTTCATAGTAAGAAAAATTTAAGATTTTCTCTATTTTGCTCACTTTGATGGTCGTCCAGAAATAATATTTTTTACAGTTGATATTTCTGCTACTTCATCTTTTTCCTTTTTTTTCTCTTCTGGTAGAACAACAGTTTTCTTTGTACTGGAAATATAGACAAACAATTATGATACTTGTTGATATAAATATTTTATTTTATAAGGAAAAAATCCAACAACATCGAGAGATTAATGAGAAAAAAAAAACATGATAAATAGCTTTTTTCATGTTAATGACAAGTCATTAAACAACAGTTTCACTTAAACTTCAAATCATAATGCTTCACTATAAGATTATATTAAAACCAGAAAATATATTATTATATCTATTAATTAAAATGTATTTACTCTTCCTTATAGCAAAAACTATCATATTCAAGATATCTAATGTTTTAAACTTGGATGAATTTATTTAAAAACTTCCAATATTTTTAAATAGTTATCTGACTGAACAAATATTTATGATTCAGAATAAAGATAAAGGCACTCATTAGTTTGAAAAATTAATGTTTTTTTAACAAAAGAGTTTTTCTTTTAAATTTGCTCAGTCGGTTTAAGTAATTCTATTAAGTTTTGTTAATATTGACTGATGAAAATTTTGACTTTGGTTTTCCCTTCTTAATTTCTTAAATTAAGTCACATCTTCCATTCAAAATTCTTAAATTGGTTAGATTAATAGTTCCTTACCTAAAATGAACTTTTTCTTCTTTGCCTGTTTCGTTGTCTTTGGAACATTTTTTGGACAACCAACGATAAAGAAGCAGAACCACAATTACTTGTAACAAGGTCAATAGCAGAACACTCGCAGCAAACCAAGAAAGATTTTCAGGTTGGTCAAAGTAACCAGTTCTGGCGATTACTTGTGGCCTTATAGAAACTGCTGATTCACTCAGTGACTGATTATCAGGAAATTCTTGTAAAATGGCCTTCACCATAACAACTGAGGAGTGAACAGGGGATCCTTTATCTGTGGCAATCACCAAGAAACGAATATCTCCTTTAAAATCATATTTAAATGGTCTTTCCAAATAAATATCACCTGCCTCACTCACACCAAAATACTTTAATTCTTTAAAATCATCAATTTGGAAAACAATTTTTGCATTGAGATTACTGTCAATGTCAGTTGCATGGATTGTCAAATATCGAAAGCCAACTGGATCGTGAATACTTGCAAATATTGTGTAACTTGATTGATTGAAAACAGGGGCATTGTCATTAATGTCCTCTATGTAAATTTCAACATAAGTGGTGGCTGTTAACCCACCAGTATCATTCACCTTCACTTCTAGGACTTCTTTTGAAGGCATTTTCATCTGATCTACATCATAGTCTATGGTATAACGTATCAGTCCACTGCTTGGATCCATAAAAAATCTGTGGTGATATTGACTGCCTGCCAAATAATACATGAACACTTCTTCCTTGTCAGGATCTGTCACATGTAAAAATGGATCTGGCAAAACAGTCCCTGCCTCATAAAAAATAATATATTATAGATCAAAAGTCACATTGAAGGGTATTATAGAAAATATCACAGACATAAGTTTCAATTTTCTTCCTTTAAATATTCAATATAACAACAGATTAATTAAAACAAGTGAGTTTGCATTCATTTTACTTCATACATAATGAAACATAAAGACATATTATGTGTAATTACATGAATTATTGAGATTCAAAATTGCAATCAGACCATACTCTGCCACCTTTACATTTGTCAGAAAGGGACGTATGGCTAAAATATACCCAAATATCCAGGTTACACCGTAGAAAAAATGTCCTAAGAATTTTTGCCGTTAACAATAAATTTTAAAAAATCCAGACAACATGCATTCAACAGATGTCAGATTTCATTGAAAAATACATCCCTACCCCCTACCAAAACGTAACTAATAACGGATACATCAAAATAAAGACATAATTTTAACCCAGACACCCCTTGTCTCAGTTTCATTTAAATTTATCTGTAACCTTGGAAACGTGAATTATGATTTTAGCTGTGTCTTTAAAACCCAGTAATTTTAAAAGTTACTCCAAAATTCGCTTGAGGATGAAATGGAATTAATGTCTTTAATTTAATTACAAAATTAAATTTGTAGCTTTTAGCTTACATTTTTGAAACATGGTTAGAACTGTGTAGCAAAAAAAAAAACATATTTTAAATAAAATTTAAAATATAATATGTAAATTTATATATTGAGCACTATTTTGTAAAAATAAAAATATCTATAAATAACACCGGATTATATATCTTAATGTTCTTTCTTTTTTTTAAATATATATATATATATATATACATATATTTATTCTCATTAAAGACATTTTATGTTTTATATTTCTTTTTTATAGATACATAATGTATTTTTTTTAAATGCTCTTTTTTTTCTTATAATTTCTAGTATTAAATAACATTTACCGGCCTTAATGTCCAAAAATTTTCCATATCTGATTATTCGTATTTGACCAGGATTCGAACCTGGTGTTTTTAAATAAATGTCATTTTAAAAATCGTCCCCTATCAATAACTTTTTCTTTTGCAAAAATTGATAAATTAAATTATCCTATGCGGCAGTTTATTAAATTTAAAAACCAGTATAATAAAGTTCTAGGTTGAGTCAAAATAAAATATTCTATATATATGGATTTTTATCAGATTTTCAATAAAATTTAAAATCATTTATTAAAAAAAAAAAAGACTAATTATTTTAAAAATACATTTTAAAATTAAAAATTCACAGTCTTGGGAAGAGGAAAATATTAATTTTTTCTTTTGTCCATTTCTTAATATATATATATATATTTATATATATGTAAAATTTTCAATATATTTTCTTTATTACAATATGAAATATTTGTATATATTTATATATATATATATATATATATACATATATATATGAAAATTTTCAAAATATTTATGGGTTTTAAAATAATATAAAAGTATTTTGAATTTCTTTAAAATTGTTCTAGTCAATTGTTTGATCATTACATCTGCAGCCATATCAGGAAAAAAAGGATCTCATATTGCTATTTCATATAAATATATATTTATATATATATATATATATATATATATATATAAATAAATTATTCAATATAAGATCATTTGTTGAGAAAACTTAACTAAGTCTGATTTTCTGAAAATACCCTTCCTTTGATCTCCTGTACCAAAAGTTTAATGAAAGATTTTACTCCTTTTCTGTACATTTTCTGTTATTTTCCTCCATTCAACTTTGTCATTTCCTAACCCTTATTCCACAGCATGTCAACTTTAACAATTCTTGCCTCTATATCTGATAATATATTGAACTGAATCAGAGACTATATTGATGCCATTAAGGTTTTCTTTTTCTAATGATTTGTATAGATCACAAAAAACAAAACATAACGAGCAACCAATTCAAAAAATTCAAAAACAAACAATTAAAATACATATATCCAAGGATTGTACAAAACTTAAATTTTATTTAAACAAGATGAAAAGGAATTTTATTAGTACCCTTATAAATGATTTTCAAGTAAAAAACAATATTAGATCCAATTAGTTATGTAGATTATAAAATAAAAATAAAAATGTCTAAAATAAATATTTATATTTAATTTACTTATAATTTATTTTATAAATTTATCATTGGCTTATAATAGTGAAGTGTATATACTAAGGTATACTAATTTTTCCATTAAATAATGCTATAAATAAAAATGAATTTATAATCAAATAAAACTTAGTGAATGTCAGAACTTCTTCAAAAGTATCAAAATGTAATATCTAGACATTCAGTAATTTTGATTTACTTTATTGACATCTTCCACAAGAATTGTTAAAGTTTCTGGGTCTGTGTGGTTATGTCCATCATATACAGTTATATTGATTTTGTATTTAAAACCTGTTTCTTTTTTAAAAAAAATCAATCCATATTCTCAAATTTAAAATTACCATCTATTAAAAAAAATAAGGTTGAGACTTAAAGAACATACATCACAAAATGATATGATTGCTTATTTACCAACTTCACTAGTTACATAACAATTTTCTATTAAAACATGACACAGTTTTTTGACAATTTAAGCTCTTGTATAGCTTTCTGTACATTTGGAAATTAAAAAAAACATGACGATTTATATTTTCGGGCATGCATTCAAAATAACAATATCATTTTTTTATTTTCTTTAATCATTTTAAACAGTAAAAAATTCAATAAATGGGTGATATATTTATTTTACCAAGCAGAAAAATAAAATTGTGAATTCTGATTATTAATATAATTTTAATAATTTTTAATGATTGATTGAAAACTTAACCAGATAAAAAATGTTATTATAAGAGTTAACTTTTAATAAAATTCTCATTTGCATTGGTTTCTTGCTTGATTTGATCAATACAGAAACTCCAAGAGTCATATGAAAAAAATATAGGAAAACAATTTATCATTTTATAATTCTATATAATTATTTAAATAATTAATTTTTGAATATATAGATAGTAATAACTTACTTTGAGAATCAATTGGGAAATTTTCAATAAGGACTTGCTTCTGTATACTGTTGTTAAAAAAAATTTTGGATCATTTGGATCTGGATCTTTGACTAATACAACATGTTTATAATTGTGAATATTTGTTTCAGATAATGTGATTAAAAGGAAGGTTTCTGATTAAAAAAAATTTTTTATTTAGATGATTCACTAAGATAACATTTTCTTTACATCTGTCAAACCATTTGAAAACAACTATCAAAGAGAACATCATGAAATATCATTACAATCATAATTTGACAGCAATTAAAATGGCACTAAGTAACTTAAATAAACATTGTGGCATTTCATGTAACTGGATCAAAGTTTTATTTGTCCATCTGATTTAAGTTTTGAAGGATCAGTTATAAATTGTTGTTTTTACCTAGAACTGTCCCAGGCTAATATATCAATAAAAAACATATTTAAAAAAATATCAAAAAATTCATCATGAAAGTAATCCAAAAATTTCATTAAATAGAGAAAAATTCATCAGGAATTATATATGTATAAAATACATTATATATAAAATGCTTTTATAAAAATTACCTTTAAATTTTGATTAGAAATTTATAATCATAACCAAAATTTAAGGTTAAAGTATTTTAAATGAATTTTATTATATACATATATAAATATATTATGGAGAATTGAGGATAACAACAAACATTTTCAGTTTGTGTATAAATTCAATTTCTATATGAAATTCAAGATTGTTGTTGAAACATCAAAAATTTTAAAATGCATTTCCCTAATTTTCAATGTTCACTTTTAATATTTGCATATGCTGTATATATGAAAAATGAAAATAATTAAAGGTTTTTTATAAAATAAAATATATATATATATATATATATATATATATATATATATATATATAATACACAAACATAACAAACACAAGAACATATATTGGTGCGATGGGTAAATTATCATCATTTTATATTTTTAATTTTTGTGCATGAATGTTGTTTTTGATTTTGTTGACTGCACAGTATAGTAGGGCCAGTTGAGCACCATCTGTGAGAAAAAGAGCACCATGATGCAATTCACTCCAGCAGAAATTTGGAAATGGCATGCTGTACTGCTTGGCATTCATGCTAAAAGTTCCAATATGAACATTTCAGAGTGCTTGAGTGTCAATCTGGGGACAATGCAGAGAATTTGGAAAGAGTTGGATGATATATCCAGTCAACATCATGGTGTTTGAAGTGATCACTATTGATAGTGATGTTATGCCTCCATTAATCTTCCCATAGTGCCTCACACTCAACACGGAGGCCTACATCAAATGCCTTGAGGAGGTAATGCTGTCCTGGGTGGCTGCTGAAAGACCCTATGTCTGGCAACAGGACTCTGCATCATACCACACAAATAGGAGAACCCAGTCATGGCTGTCAGACAATTTCTGTGACCACATCACCCCTTACATCTGACCACTTAACTCCCCAGACTGCAAACCCCCCTTGATTATTATGTATAGGGCGCAGTTTAGCGAGAGACCAAAAAAACTCCTTGTAACACCAAAAATGAACTGAAGGCAAAGTTTATGACAGCATTCACCAACTTAAACAAGGAGGTAGTCCAGAAGAGTTGCAGGAGATTCTGAAGTCGTCTGGAGGTCATGGTTGAAGCCGATGGTGATTTAGTATTTCAAGATATTTTTGTGTAATTTTGGTAAATATATCTGTTAAAATGAGATGTCAGTGTTATTTTCATTTTTGCATAATTTAGATGACAATTTATCCATTTTTTATCAATCAACTTTTTAAACGAATTCTCAAATTAAATTTTATTGACAAAATGCAAAAGATATGAAATATATTGTGAATTTTTCTTAAATAAAGTTATGTGAATAAAAAATATAGACTTTCTCCCTAAAGATTTTGTTTCAAAAAATGTTAATTGAATGTTTTTAAACTTAAAATGAAAAAATTTCTTATTAGCATTTTTTAACAAAAAAAACACAACTTTTGATTCAATTTAGTAGAAAAAAAAATTATATATATAATTCAAGATACAGAAAATTGCTAAAGTTTATTTTCAACCAGTCAAATTTTATTAGAATTTAAAAATTAAACAGTGTTTTATTCTTTGCTTGACTAAAACAAATATAAAACTAAATTAGGAGTCATTTTCATTTATTTGTTTTAAATCTATAATTTAGCTACCTATAAAAATTTGTTTGTGTTTTTTAAATTTCTGCCGAATTGAAAATTATCAAAAGTTATTAAAAAATTTAAATAAGGACCATAATCTATGCTTTTCTTTTCCCCATCTAAATCATTAGATTTTTAATGAGTTTGGTGGACGAAATTTTTTTTGCTGGTGAGATAAAAAGGTTGGATTTTTCATTTTTTTGTCATTTCCTTTGTTTGAAAAACTGTATTTTTGGAAACTATGTGTCAAGGAAATGTATTTCACCAGAACAAGCTACTTTTTAGAAATGAGAATTGAAAAAATATTGGATAAAAAAAATACATCATTCACAAAAACTCTAAAACTAAATTTAAAAATTAAAAACAGATCATTCTGAACATGTTTATTTTAAAATCTGTGTTCATAAAGAATTTATCCAATAATATGGAAAAAACTTCCCTCTTCAATTAATGATTCTACAAATATAGTATTTGGATTCTAAAGTTTTCTAAAGATAATGATTCTTTTAGAATTTTCAATTTTAAGAAAATTTCTAATGGATTTTTTTTATCAATATCAAATAATTTTCAAAAATTTCAATGAAAAAATAATAACATTTTTTACCCTTTCTACAAAACCCTTTTATAAAATTTAAAACTTCAAAAAAAAAGAAACTTTTTTATGAAAATTTTGTAATTTTATCTTGAAAATTTTTTTCAATGAATTTTATTTTGAAAAAAAAACACAACCTTCTTTCCAAAATTTTTTTTTAAAATATTATGGTAAATAAAATATTTTTTTGTTTTTTCAATTACAACTTTTTTTTGAAATTTTGGATTTTCTTTTTTAATATGTCAAAATTGTCTAAATGTTTTCTTTCAACCAATTCTAAAAAAATAAATATTTAAGATTCTAATTTTTTGTATATTATCTCAGATGTTAAGAATATAATCTTTCTTGATAACAATATTAAATTTTTCATGATTCAAGCTCAAAAACCAACAGTTTCCTCAATATGTTTATTTCTTGTCGAATTTCTTCTGATTAATGAAATGGTTGTTTTTACTTTCATCTTTACAAAGTTATGCTAAAATGTTTTGAAAAAAACAAACTCAAACTTATATCCATAATAATGTAAATTCATGTTATTCAAAGCAGGTCTTATTCATTTAGTAACATTTGGTAACATTAAATTTGTGGCTATAACAAACTCATTATCCTAAAAGTGAAACTTAAACAAGATTAACTATTTCTGTTGCTCATGGTAAGAATTTTTACAAATCCTTTTAAAAGCAAATGAATGCAAAAAATTTTTTATTTCAAAAAAGTAAATATGGTATTGTTGTGAAGAAATTATTCCCAATTTTCTATCTTAAATTTGATTATTTGAAAATATATGCAAAATTATTGAAAATAATAACAACAAAAAAATCTGTCATTAAATTAAAATATTGAAAGATAAAAAAAATTTTACCCTTTTTTATTTTTTTCAGATGTTCATTTTGTTAGTTTCACAGATAATTTGAAATCAATATTTCACTGAGAAAGAATTTCAGTTCAAATTGATGAATGCTTACCGGGCCTTCATTCGTGCTAACATAATAGATTTTTTCTGTGAAAACTGGGGGTTCATTAACATCAATGATTTCTAGAAAAAATTGAAGTTTGTTCACTAATTGGCCGTCTCCAACAATGACTGTAAGTGTGTATTCTTTTTCTGGAATGGTTTCCTCATAATCTTATTTTATCATGTTTAGAAAGCAGTTCAAATAGCTAAATAAAAAAAAAAAAATTGATTGCAACAAAATCATACAGTTTGATTACAAATGAAAATGAAAACATATTTTTCCTTTATACTTTTCTATGTTGATATTTAATTTCACTTAAAATTTGACACATATTTAAGTACATATTTTATGATAGACATTCTCATTGCAAATTAATTAAATATAAAATGTTGTGTAAGGGAAATTGCATTCTCTTTCACCTGATATCTTCAAATGACAGATCTACACCTGAGAACTTCACAGACAGAATTGAAAAATTCCCCTAATGAATTATAATTAGAGAAACATATAAAATCAAATGAATTGATGGGAGAAAATTGTGCTGCCAAGAAGACTGAGTTGGTTATTAGTGGCCGTCAGAATATCAGATCTAAAACCTGTCTTTTATAAAGTTAAATTAATATCATCTCTTAAGACAAAGGGTTTGTTAGAGATTAAACTTTAAAATAAATATCTTCATCACTCTTGTGATAAAAGTATAAAGTGTCCTTGAATATTTAGCATTTATCTTGATGTAACTGACATTTGCTATTTTGCTCCCTCCCTCCCACTACATATATATCAATAAAAACATTATTTAGTTAAATAAATTAAATCAAAGGATGAAATGTGTAACATGTTTTTTTTTTCATTTTGTCAAGTTAGCCACCATTGATCTGATATATAGGGTTTATATATCATATTCACTCATAGCAAAGATTCTGTCTAAAAAATATGACAGATTTGAAAAAAAATAGATAAGAATGGAGGTAAGATAATACATTTAAGATATTTAATAAAAAATTAAATTATTTTTAATGAATTCTTTGTATGCTTTCTGATGCCAGTTACAGATTTGGAAAATTATTTTCACTTAAATTTCTTTTAATACTAAAGAGGTAAATCTTACAAATTAATTTTCAGACATGATTTTATATAATTTAAGAATTTACTGGTTTGGTTGATGCCAAATCTTGATGCACCATCTGAGGGATAAAAGTAAAGTTGATAGCTTATGGTATCCCATGGGTCTTCATCTTGTGCCTGAATTGTAATGATGCCATGTTCCGATGGGTAATTTTCCGGGATTGGAATGGTTTGTGGCAAGTTCAATAAGCAAGGATGTTTGTTTACTGGTTTCACGGTTATGTTCACCAATGCTGTATCTTGAAGATTGTTTTTATCTTTCACTGCTACTACTAAAAAAATATTTGCTGGCAAGATCCTGAAAATATGTTAATATTTGTAGAAAATAACTTTCAACCTACAGAATTAAAACAATGATTCACTTCAAACTATTCATACATTGATACATGTAAATATCAATAATGACAATAGACACATTACTCCAATATTATTATGATGGTTTATGGCAAGTGTCAGTTATGCAACAGGGAAGCAATTTGTAATTGTCAGGGAATCAATAAACATCTAAATATTTTTGACACAAGAAAAATAACAGAGTAAATGATAAACAAATCTGAATTCAAACAGAAAATGAACTGGTATCAATTGTATAATAGATCTGCTACCAGTGTTTTCTCATGTATATTAAAAAGTTGCTATTGTATCCTTTCAATATACACACAAAAACTAGGGAGTCGGACAAACAAGTAGTTGTTTAAGTCAACTGAAAATACAGGCTTTTTAAATAATGTACATATAGTAACAACTCTATGTAGAAACTTTATTTGACTAATTCAGCTTTAGTGTTGAAAACGTTTTATTTTATAGTAATGAATGGTTATAAGCAAGAGTGGAGATGGGAATATTATCACAAGGTGGTGATTCGTCATCTGCAAATATCTAAAGAAAAAAAAAAGAAAGTAGGACTTGCCAAAAGAAGTTATATTCTTACCATGCACACTGATGAAAAGTCTTCCACTGTTTTTTTTAAAAAAAGTAACCACAAACATGTCTCTTGTAAAATATTATATTTTCTTCATTTTTTACATTAAAAAATGAAAATTACATCAAAATAAAAAAAAAAGAAAGAGTTTGTGTTGAGTATGATTTTACAGTCTCTGGTAGTAGGTGATTCACATCAGGGAATGCTAGAATTCAATGTCAGTAAGAGACCTTTGTTCTAAGAATAGTTGATATATGTTGACCCCAATATGTACTGAGATACTAAAGTATACTTTGCACTCAGTGTCACACCAAAATGTCAGAGAAGCCAGGTGCATCAAAAGGTTAAACTGGAAAGGGACTACACAGCCACCAAGTGCAGATTTGTGGCTCTCAGGATGTCAGTGGCTGCCATAACATGTAAATAGGTCATTGAGCCAGTTCTGCTTAGGAATTGCACAAGTGGGACAACAGGATGATGCAAAATTATATAAATGATTCACTCACGATGAAAAGGAAATCGAGTGTTTTACATTCTCGTTAGAAGAAGATCCACATTTGGAGGAAAAACCAAAAGTCACACACCCTTACACTGATATTAATTGATGAATCTGGAGCTGAATAAACAATAATTTTTATGGATGAAAGTTTTAGTCTCATATTTACAATAACATTGCAATTTCACAACTGATTTCTTCTAGTTGGCATCCTCTGTTTCAATTTTTAAAATGTTCTATATTCTATAAAACCTTGTTGATGAAATAAAACTGAATTTACCTAACAAAATATTACTTCTTGAATAGAATTGGTTCTAAGTCATTATTTAGTCATCTATATCTCATATTTTCATGTAATTCTTAAAGAAACTTTTTTGCCATCCATCAGCATTGCTGATGCTAACCTCAAAGAGAGAAACTCACTGCACCATCTTGGTCTCATGTTTTCCACTGACATGAAGTGGAATGTTTAAATTTAACCAATTACTGCTAGGAAAGTTGGTTCACTGTCATGCTAGACAATTTTTCTTGCCAGAATCTATCTTGCACATTTATAAGTCTTCTACTCATCTTTGCATTGCATATTGCTGCTACATTTGGGCTGGTGCTTCTGTTTTATATCTTGAGATTCTTGATAAAATTCAAAGAAGAATCTGCAATGTTAATGTAGCTTCCTGCCGTTACTATAAATATTTTCATTGTGATTGTTATAATGAGCTTTCCTCTTTGGTATCTTGACTTCATGAATTTAACTGTAATACTAAAGTTGTGACTGCAAGTTTTAGGTTAGTTTTTTTTCTTCTGCACTTCTTACTTGTGGAACTCTTTCAGTTTCATACTTTCCTGTCAACTATGATCTTCAAAAAATTAAATGCAATGTCAATTGTCATTTTCAGTCTTCTTAATTCCTGTTCTTTTATTACCCTCTGTTTCTTTCACTCTCAGTAACCCCTTGCATCCTAGTGGCTTTTATTGCCTTGCTTGGGATGAAATGATTAAAAATAAATTCATTGCTATATTTAATTTTTATTGATTATTGTAACTAATAAAAGCATTTTGATAGCATTCTTAATGACATAAGCAATGCTAAAGATGAAAATCACACATAATAACCAGTTGTCATTGTTGTGGGAGGTTTCATATTTAATTAATTTATTGGTTAAATATGTTTAATCATTATTGTATATACAGATATTCTGAATTGGAATCATGTAAGAGAGTAAATTCCTAAGAATCTGTGTTGTAACAAATCAGTTGAACATGTGAATGTCTTTTGGAAGAACACTTATTTTTAATAAGGGCAACATAAGAAACAGTAACTCTTACCTCACATCATAATCGATTGCAAAGGAAATATTTCCATTAACTGGATCAATGACAAACCAGCTGCTATTTTCAGCATTCATAATGGAGAATCTATAAGAATCGTTAGCATCAGGATCATAGACTTCAAATGGAACAGACATAGGCAAAACGGTTCCTCCCTGTTTATTTCAGTGAAAAAATAAAACTATTAACAACATGATATCAGACAGGCTGTATAAGTCTATATGTAATTTAAAAAAAGTACTTCAATAATTAAAATGTTAATATGTTCTATTCAATACGGCAAACCCAAGTTTATGCACTTTGTAAATTGTATGCCAGGTTAACTCTAGGTAAAATTACAATTAAGTAACGCTGTACAAGCCTAAACAAGTTTTTAAGAAACATAAATTTTCCAGTCTCTTATCTAAATTTTGTTGTGAGTCAAAACTTATACTTTTGGTATGTGTGAATAATATAAATAAGGAACCAAACAAAACTCAGTAGCAGAAACTGAAATGAGCAAAGAAAAGTAGAAATTGTTGGGGTATATATTGAACCAAATGGTTCACTCCATTTTCATTAGCAAGTTTGACAAACCTCCTTCTGCCTGTTTCAATCTACTGAGTTGAAGGAGAAATTAGTTAATGAGAGCACAAGGTTCAAACCACTGCTAAGGTAGTTGGTACTCATTATAACAAATTTATGCATTTTAGTAAGACTTTATGATATTTTTAAAGCACTGTAATTATCAATTTATTATTTTAATTGAAGAATGCTCACACAAAAAAGTGTAAGAAAAAGATGTTTTAAAAATTTCTTAAAAATCAAATATCTATCCTAGATATTAGTTTCAAAGATAATTAACAAAATTAATGATTAATTAACAGAATTTTGGAAAAATATTGCTTACTGTATGATGTATGCTTAAATAAAATATAGTGAAAAACAGCTTTGAACACATTCCACCTGTTCACAAGTTCATAGATCAAACAATAGCAGTTACCTCCCTCAACCATCACTTTTACCAATGTCATAAAATATTGTAGACATCTGCAGGCATCATACATTATTTTAACATTAACTGATAGGGACATAAATTCAAAATTGTTGAATTATGTCCTATTTGATCTACTGTACAAAAAAGTAATTTTACAAAATTAAATATGAAATTCTTTTAAATATATTTCTAATGTGGAAATATCATTGTACATTTTTTGATTCTTCAAACACATATATAAAGGTAGCATGTGTGTGTCCAGCTAAAACTAAAAAACTACAATAATTAACAACAAAATAAATATATATTTAGTAAATTTAAAAGAAGAATATTAAATACAATTATTTGAACCATTCTTTCTTTATTTTTTAATTTTGCTGATACTTTAAAAACACTATACATGTATGTATTTTTAAAATTTCTATTCTGTAAAAGCAGTAAAATTTGTCATTTTATTTGTACACATTTGTAAACAAAAGTTAATTCTTGTTTTTAAAAATCTTGCAAAAATACAATATATATTTCTGAAACATTATTTGTGGAAAGTTAGCAAATGTAAAGTTAAATTAATCTGATTTTAAACAAAATGTTGTGTACACTGCTAACACAATAATCAAAATGTTGAACATGGATTTTTTAATTTTTATTAATTTTTTATTTAATAAAATAATAAAAATACTTTGGGCTCTCCTCTTAATAATAATCATTTTAATGATAAAACTTTTTTATATATGTTTGAGGAATTTTTTTTATCAGTTTTTCAATGAATTAGTTGAGGTACCACATGTTCACAATTTTTGTATTAAAGAAAAATGTATGCTCCACATGCTTAAAATGAATGAATTTTAATTATAAAATGTTTATTAATTGTTTATAGTAAAGTTTACTAACTGTTAGTTAGTATTAACATTTAAAAATTTACAAAAATTGTCCTTTTTAAAACTAAATTTTAAGATAAGTTTGGGTGGGGAGGTAACAGATTAAAAAAATATTTTTACCAAAAATAATTTCATTCATTTGTGGATTTCCCAATCAATGTATTAATTTTTTTGCTTACTTATCTTTATCTTAATTTTTAAACTTTTAGATGGGGAGAACTGAAGAAACTTTGAGACAGTACAGCAGCGTACCAACTGGACACCAATTCTGTAGGGCTATATTTTTGAGAAATTTCTTTAAAATTATGGTTCAGTATGAAAGATATCAGAATGAGCTTCCCTGGAAAATGTTAAAAATGGTTTCCTTTAAATTCTAACACATTCAGTTGGTAGATTTTTAACATTCTATAAAAACCAAAATACAGGAAGACATTTTGTAGCTTTTGGAAAGTGATGTAAACAGGTGGCCCATTCTATTGCTGCTACTACTACACCTTCGGTTGCTGCTGCTGCTGCTACTATTACTACACCTTCTGTTGATGCTGCTGCTGCTACTACTAAACTTTCTGTAGCTGCTGCTATTACTACATATTTTGTTGAGGATGCTGCTGCTACTACTACACCTTCTTTGCCACTTTGGCCACCACCCCAGTTTCAACAGTCACACCTTTTACTAAGCTACAAAGAATTTTCATCTTACAGAAACAGCTGTCATGAAAGAACAGAGAAGTGAAAGTTCTGAAAAAAAAAGAGAATTTTGGAAACAAAGGAAGAAAAGCCAAAAAAATCCAATCATTTCACTAGCAGGAAACTACATTATGACTGTCTGCTATATGGAGTTCCTGCATTTTGTGTTGGAGTCTCTTTTGAAAACTTTGTCAATATGGACCTTTTCTTCCAACATTTCTTCAACAACTATATACAGAATGATGGGGGAGCTTGGTTTCCTTTCAGATATAAAAAACTGTTACTGCTGTGCTAAATGCAGAAAACTGCACTTTAGTTTTTGATTCCATGACACAAGATGGAATCCATGTGAACTGTGATATTTTTTTTTAACAATCCCATCATCTTCTCATCTGTTGCTGGATTGTCTTGCTGGAGGGATTACTCAAGATTACAAGCAGCATATTTGTAACTGAATCAACAACTTTGTAGGCTCACTGTCTACTGGCCTAAGTGTTGATGACAGTTTAAAACAGATACTTTCAAAAATAAAATGCTGCTTATCAGACTTGTCTCCTGTCAACCATTTGACTGTTTTTTTTTGCTGGCAAAAGAAAGGCAGATGCAAATTATTGAACTAAACTGTAATTTGAATTCAAGGGGAGCAGTTTTGTCTAAAACAAGGAACGTCCTGAGGGATTGCAAGAGGCACAATACGGAAATTGCAAATGCTAGTGAGTGCCTAGCATAGCAAATTATTGTAGCTATGAATTCTCTCACATAGAGCAATAAATTAGGGCTTGTTAACATAAAGAAGTCTTTTTCCAACAACAAGGACTTCCATTGTCCCTAATCCTTAGATTCTGAGGAAATTGGTTGCATATAATTTTTCATCTAGGTGCAACTTACTTTCCCATCTTTGAAGATTGCAAGAAACTTGTTTTAGAATTTTCTGCCATGAATAAAACTGTCACAAAGTTAAAGCTGTTATTTATGGAAGAAGCTTCTATTGTCGAGATGCAAGTGCTGGAATCATTGGGAAGATGCTATTGGGGCCTTGGATCAGTGCCTTTTTCACTGATTTAATGAAACAAAAAGACCTCATTAACATAATAAACATAGTCAAGGGGGTAATTGAAAATATGAAGGTACTAACCAAGACCCCCATGAATATTTTGTTGTCTGAAAAGGACTTTGGAACACCATTAACAAAGAAAGATAACAAGTCTTTACTGATTCCATCTAGCAATGAAATTTTATTTCATGACATGATAACTGCCTGTTTAAAAGGGACTTGGAAGTTTTAAGCAGGCTGTATGAAAAGTCATTCATGACAGTAGAGGCTTCTTCCCAGTCAGTATTATCATCAGTGAGGCAGCACACCATGCTAACTGAAAGTATCATTGGTGAATTCTGTGTGAAAAAGAAGCTAGCACCTGATACTTAGTGAGATCATCAAGGCCACGTGGAATAAAATAATGGAATTCATTGATGATCTGGATGCTCAGCAATTCAACCAATACTTGAAGTTGGCACAGACGTACAACAGAAGAAAGACTGGGCTGAAAAGATGTTGCACTATGAAGTAGTTGAGGAAATTGAAGACAGAAAGTATTCTCGACAGGAAATGAAGACAAGAACCGGGATCCAGAAAAAATTACAGAATCTTAAAGATCTGTCAATTTCTTCTCTGCTAAATGAATATCCAGTTTGTGCAGAAGACCTACATCAAATACTCACTGGTAACATAGTTGGCCATACCATCAGACATATAGTCTAAACCATGAATATGTTGGCTACATCATAAGTATTGTAAATCCATTTTATAGGATTTACTATCTCATTGATGATAAAGTTGATGAAAACTGTCAATGGAATAAATAGGAAATTGGTGCTGACTATGTTATGCAGGATTTATTTCTTGAAGCAGTCCAGCAATGAGGATGGAGGAAGAGGCAGTTGAAGAGAAAAATGACCTTTTTCAGGGCCATAAAATATTCCCAAATATCTTATCACTGTTATGCATGGTAGCAATTTTTTTATCTGATATCTTTGGAGTATTGGATTATGATTAAATAAAATAAGCATAGACAATTACATAATTAATAATAGAATTTAAAGTACTTTAAAAATTTAATAAATAAAATAACTTTAACATTTCATAACAAAAATGATATAATAATTAATCATAAAGAATAAAATGAAAAAATAAGATCCTAAAAAGTATAAATTAGTAATAAATACCATAACATTTCATAAATTATTAAGTTACCTCTATCATGGTATTTTATTATTATATTAGTTATTAAATTTTAATTTAATAACTGAGATAGTATAATAATAAAATACCATGGTAGAGGTAACTCAATAATTTATGCAATGTTTTGGTTTATTATATTAATTTAAGAAATTTTTATAGTATTTTAAATTTTATTATATTTTCAGAAAGCAACTTCAAACTTAAAGTTATAAAGTTAAAGTACCTGAAAAAAAATTCAATAAAATATGAGATAATCACTGAAAATATTTTGTCAATTTTTAAAAATTACTAGGTAGTTGAAAACCCAAAACAAAGCATTTACTTAGAATTCATAAATTTATGTCAATTCTGCTCCACCATACTTCAGCTATCAACACCTTAGGCTGTCAATATATTAATCAAGATGTGAGAATAACAAGACGCTGTGGTTAAGAAATGCTTGTATACAACATTTTATGGTATAAGTAAGTAATATTTGTTTAAAATCAGATTACTTTAACTTTAAATTTGCAAATTTTCCTGAAATAATGTTTCAGAAATATATATCTCATTTTTGCAAGATTCTTAAAACTGAAATTAACTTTTGTTTACAAATGTGTTAAAAAATGGCAGTTTTGATTGCTTTTACTGGGGAAAAAAATGAATCTACTAAAAATCATAATTTCTTTTTGAAATGCACTACAGAGTATTTTGCTTATTGGAACTAGTAAATTTCAAATCCTTTCAGTTTCAATTAAAGCTAAAATGAAAGCTTCAAGAAAGCGTTTTCTTTTTTAAAAATTCATTTTAGTCCTTAGGTATTGTAAATTACTTAATTCTGAAAATTTTTAAATTCACAATCAGATATCAGAATAACCTGAGCATTTTCATTCATTTCTAACCAGAGACAATTCATTTCATCCTGAAATTATCTTTTAAAAACATAAAATCAAAAAGTATAAATAAATAAAAACTGGTAATTTTGCAAAATTCATTAAAGTGAGTAGATTAAAGAAAAAGAATTAATTTTATAACAAGAGAGAATTATATTCATCTTAATTTAAATAAAAGTGCTGAAAAGTTCTCAGCCTGCAAAGAAAGGAGTGACTTAGAGCCATGAAACACATGTTTATGCTGCTTGTATTTCACAAAAAGTAAAACAAAGTTGAATCAGTAATAGCTGAATCATAATAGTCATTGTGTTGTTGCATGACTTTGAACAATTTGTGGCCTTTAATTCAGAAAACATCATGGTAAATGGAATTAAAAATATGTTCTTTTTTTACCTTGCCTTCCATGACATCAATAAAATAAAGTCGAGATGAAAAATGTGGTGCTTCATTAATATCAATGAGTTGAAGAGTAAGAGTGACTGGATCAGAACTTGCTTGACCATCATTTACTGATATGATCAGTGTGTACACAAATGTGCTGATGGCTTCATAATTGATCACTTGTTGATTTCCTATCAACAATTCTCCCTCTACAAAAGAAACAAACAGATTATGTATTTGAATAAAGAGAATGATTTTTAAAATGTTCATGAACTTATGGAACTTATGAAAGTAACTGAAATTAAACAACCATGCCTCTACCCAGAAAGCATGTAACTCATAATTTAATGATATAACAACTTTCAATTTTCATTAATAAGAGATGTCAAAGAAGAACCAATTAAAGAGTAATTGACTACATAAGAAGAATTGTGCAAATTTAAAATTGTTTTGTATTTTGCCACAGATCATTAACTTCTGTTGGAAAAATATTTTACATATCAGTGTGAATATTTAAAGAAAATCAAAGATTGTGCTATTTTTTAATAGAATGCCATATGACTTCAGTATGTAGGCAATCATGGCTCTTTACATATTCTGTTTCATTATTATCTGTGAACCACTATGACTTCTTTTTGTGATATCAACGAATTGTTGCTACTTTTGTGATGTCAACAAATACTCGTTGTCATTTTCGTAATGCTCATTGTAGTAGAGACTTTGTAATTGCAAATATAACTATAGTACGCCATTGAACAATACTGATGTCAGATGTCTTTGAATATCACTCACACTAATAGTACTTGCTCAATAATACTCGCTCGAATAGTAATCCATATAATGATCCAAAAAGAGAAATAGTATAGTGAATAGAGTAGAAAAAGTAATCCAAATAGTAATAGAGGACAGAATAAGTATGGTGAACAATTAGACGCAAAGCTAATTCCTACTTATGCATTTCCTCTATGGTCATGTGGTCTACTAATTTAATAATGGTGATCTATATTCAAACTCAAGTGTTGGCAGTGTCACTTTATTCCTATATAACACTTCTTAAAAAAAATACAGTGGAATGGTTTCCTATAACATTCTCCACTGTTTAGTTAGAATTTAGAGCTTTCCTTCTTATAGACTGGTTGCCATTCAAGTTTAAAAAACTCAATCTACTCTTGTCAATGTTAAATAGCAAGGAGGAAAAGAGGTGGATATGTAACTTTCCAAAGGCTATTTGTGCAAAAGTGAATGCAACAAACTAAGCGAAAATTTGAATTCAGCTCAACAATTCCACTGTTAGCCCCAATAACTGGCAGTACCCACATATCCTAAAAAGTCTGTTATGAAGAAACATTTTATCAATAAAAAGATTAAGACTGTTTTTTTTTCAACATATGACCAAAAGTAAATTTTTGAAGTGTTATTGACAATTTAATAATGGGGTAGGGGAAGTAAAGTAGAAAAAAAAAAGAGATAGGTATAATTAGTGATAACAGGAGCAGACGTTTTTTTGTTTGGTAGATGAAAGCTGTAAGTATCAATCAACAGTCAAGTTTTGTTGTCTTCAATGTAATTTATACTTATAAAATATGATGTTACCAAAAAAATTAATTCTCTGTAGAATTAGTAAGCCAAATAAGAAAATAATTTCTTTGAAAATAGTTGTTGCCATTTGTGTTAAATCAACATTGCATATTTGTTTCCAATAACATTCAAATCATTTATCTCTAACATGTTTGTTTTTCCACCTTCTAAATCTATCTGACTATATATTTATTGGTCATGCAACTTGATCTGCTTTTCTTAGTAATTAAATATTCCATTATTATGGAAACAGAAAGCATTAATTAATACAAATAAGTAAGTATATTTCATATTAACATAGCAATGTAATATCTCATTAGTAAGTAGGGAAGATCAAACTGTTAATACATTGCTTTTTATTCCAAGTGTTTTGTGTTAGCTTTCTTTGGATATTTTTATTTTTAATGATTTAAAAAACAGAATAATTCTTTAGAAGTGATAATAAAGTTAAGTGTATAGAAAATACAGCACAAAAAATATAACCAATGAAATTGCAAAATTATTTAAATATGCTGTCTTTTTTTGATGATCTATATAAACACGTCTAAATAATTTCTTTTTTTTTTTTTTAGATTTTATTAGATGAATATATTTTCTATGATTCCAATACCTTAATTATTACAATAAAGAAAGTTTACGTTTTAAAACTTGCTCCCATTTCATCAGTAAAATAAAATCAGCTTATTACTTTCAGGGTGGAGGTAGCTTATTTGAAAATAAGTTGTTAGTAAAAAATTTTTTATCCATATGCTTTGGTTAATATAAATTAGTATCTCTTTTTATGCAATTCCATATAAAGTATGTGTACATGCCTGTATTTCTCCTATTACCAAGCTAGAGTAACATATGTTAGAAGATATTCAATCAACTAAATTTCATCTCTACTATTCACATACAAAAGGTAATATAATCATAAATGTGATAAATATGGCGGCAAAGATGAGGACAATAATGTAAATAATGTAATATAATCATGTAATAATAATAATAATAATAATAATAATAATGATAATAATAATAATAATAATAATTGAACTACTCAACAATTAAACATGAAAGAAAAAGTCTACTTCAAATCTATACTTATAATGTCTCTGTTTGAATTTCATTTAATAATTGTTATTTTTTTTTCTCAATAGGAGTAGATAGGTCCCTATCATCTGGTTTACACTGTATTGTTTCTTTGCTTGGGGCAAATTAACTGAATTGAAAAAAAAAAACTATCTCAGACTGCCTGGGATGGATTCACTCAAGCAGAAAGAAACAAAGGTAAAAGGTTGATGAGAAGAAGCAAAATATTGGAAACTCTATTCAATAGCAGAATCATTACCAAGGAAATAACAATTTTGGTAGTATCCATTTTGAGATATCTGGTAGCTTTCTAAATTTAGATAAGAACTGAGAAAATAAAAGACAAGGAAGTTGATAAAGGCATTCAAATGATAACATTGACAAGCAATATACAATCCAGAACTTTGTAAGAAGAGTGGACAGGAGTATAGAGGACTGCATCAAATCTGCTATCAAAAAACATGAGGATTACACAAAGAAAAGTAATGAAAGATTGATTATGAAAGACAGAAGTATCAATAGGACTGATTAGAAGGAGGATAAGAAAACTTTTAAAACCAGAAGCCAATTTAAAAAAAATAAACACATCTGCATGGATGTTTCAAGAAACTAAAAGAAGAAATATCAAATGACATGGAAATGAATGTAAAGAAATGTGCAAGACAAAACAGTAAATATAGACTACGCAGTGACAGAGATGAGATTGTCAAACATAGAATAGAAGAATGCAGGATATTGGCTTCAAAGAAATTCAAAGAAAGAAAGTGAATCCCTATTTTTAAAGCCCATATTAATTCTATAAGAATAAACTATATTAAAGTAGAATAAAACAGTAAATGTAGATGATGCAGTGATAGAGATAAGACTGTCAATAATACAATAAGCAAATGCCATAAGTTGACCGGAAATGTGTGCAAAACTTACTATGAATGAGTCAGATAAGTTGATTCAGAGCTTCTTTAATATACGAATTATATATGCACTAGTCAGAATTTACCTTAATGAATAAATAACATAAATAAATGGGATTCATTGGGATTTTGAAATACAAAAAAATCATGCAATTGAACACCACCACTTATCATTGTAAACCTGGAAAAGGAAACTTGACAGAGAGTAGATGTAGATGTTCTAGTAAACCGTAGATTAAAATTGAAAGAAAGTGAAAAACTGGAAAAATATCTACTGAAATTGGTTATTATTATTGGTTTAATTGGAAGAGTACCAAAATTCCTTGCAAATAGATTTGAATAATTTGAATCTGGAGAAAAATCAAAACAATCCAGACAAAAACATTGTTACAAATAGCTATAACACTGAGTAGACTTTCTGATATTTGATCTTGTGTGAACACCATTCGTTATTATTACTGGGGAAACTTAAAGATAACAAATATAATAATAATAATAATAATCTAATTTTCTAATATTTTTTCATTTTTGTATTCTTAGTTACTCACTTTTGTCATCAAATGTGAAAAGAGATGCTCCTTGTGGTGGATCATATTTTACTTTGAATATTTTTGGGTCCATTGTGTCCTCATCAAAGACAACAATTGAATACACCTTGGAACCAGATGCTAGTCCTTCTGGTATATAAATAGTCTGTGGCATATTGATAATTCGGGGTATGTTGTTAACTGGTTGAATTATAATTTCTACTTGAGCTGTATCATTGAGGCTAGCTATATCAAATACTGCAACGTCAATTATTATTTGACGAGGCATTGTTGACAAAGTGTAGTTTACAGCAAAGTGCAGTTGCCCAGTGACTGAATTAATACCAAACAAACTGTGGTTTGCTCCACCAATTATTTTGTAGTAATATAAATCTCCTTGATCCGGATCAAACACTTCAAAAAATGCCTTATTTGTCAGCATAACTCCATTCTGAAAGAGATAGTTAAAAAACACAGAGGTGAACTTTATGTTAATTTTTAGTGAAATTCAATGCTAAATTAAATTTAAATTAATTTCATATACAAGAACACAGTGTAAGATATAAGGAGAGGAATTTTGACACTGAAAATTAGCAGTTTTCATTTTTCTTTATATAAAAAAGTATTAAAGCTTTTATATTATTGTTGTGATTGTAATATTTATGGTGTATGAACGTTATGGATCATGAGAAAGGATAATTTACTCCTATTCTGAATATAGTTGTCAGGATAAAAATTAACTTGATATTCACTATATACATGAAGTAATATCTTGTTTTGAATCAGTGAGTCATAAAAAAGAATAACCCTGTTGTTCTTTTTATAATTTTGCATCAGATTTTCTGAACATTAGGATTTGCTGTTATTATGTTACAATATGATCTAATTTAAATTATTACTTATTTTCTTAATGTTACAATATGATCTAATCTTAATTATTACCTATTGTTCCTAATGTTACAATATGATCTAATCTTAATTATTACCTTAATGTTACAACACAATCTAATCTAAATTATTACCTAATTTTCCTAATGTTACAATAGTATCTAATCTAAATTATTAATTATTGTTCTTAATGTTACAAAATGATCTAATCTTAATTGTTACCTATTGTTCCTAATGTTATAATAGGATCTAATCTAAATTATTACCTGTTATTCCTAATGTTATAGTAGGATCTAATCTAAATTATTAACTGTGGTTCTTAATGTTACAATATAATCTAATGTAAGCAAATATATGGATATAGATCTGACAGTATGAAGAAAAATACAGAAAAAACAAACAAAAATCTTAATATGCAATTATGCTGTATTAATGTTAATATAAAGTCAACGTCGGACGTTTCGGTCTATTTAAGACCATCTTCATGGACATTTTCATTTAAACATAATTAACATTAGAACATATAAAAATTTAACACAAAAGACGATGGACATAAGAGCACAACTAATCCAAACAGATAACTGAAATTTTTATATAAGATCAGCGTTCCATTTAAATATGATCACGTCGTCGTCACGTGGGTGATGTTGTGAAAACATATTCGAAGATGAATTCCAAACATCCAACGTCGACTTTATATTAACATTAATACAGCATAATTGCATATTAAGATTTTTGTTTGTTTTTTCTGTATTTTTCTTCAATATAATCTAATCTAAATTATTACCTATTATTCCTAATGTTACAATATGATCTAATCTAAATTATTACCTATTGTTACTAAGATTCAAATTTCAATGCATACACAATATTCTATTATTTGATAGGATATTTGATGCCTACCTGAGCTTCAAAAGTTTTCACATGGTAAATTGGGGAGCTAAACTTTGGTGGTTCGTTAGAATCTGTCACATTCATGGTCAAGTTATATTGGTTGGACGACAACTTGCCGTCATTAACACTCACTTGGAGTGTGAATTCTTTCACAGACATCAGTTCATAATCCAGTTTTCCAAGTAAAGTTACTTCACCACCTCAAAAAAGAAACAAATCAATAAAAATCAAACAAAATAATTGTCTAATTTACAATACAAGACATTATATTTTGAACTTAATGTTAAATTATTTTTATTAGAAATTGATACAATTTATGTCATCATCAAAAATAATACATAATGACTAGTTGAGAAATTAACATTTTATTTCATTGTTAACGCACAGAAGAGTAGAATAAAAGAGAAAACATTGTTTTATTATAAAAACTTATGTTTCTCCTTGTACTGACCAATTATTTCCAGTTTTGTACTGAATATGAATTTAAATTTACAATTCCCTTCTAAGAGAAAATACACTGAAAGCCAGCCCCAAAAGCATAAAAACTTTATATAACATAGAAATTCCTTGTTGCATCATTGTGAAAGTTTGATCCAGTTAGACCTGCACTGTTAATCGTTTCTTACTTGTGCTAATCAAATCATTTTATTATTATTTATTCTATTGCCTTCACAATAGTCTACTTACTAATGGTAGAAATGAAAGCATGAAAAATTAATAGACCATGTAACATGTAGTTTCCCCGTTAAAAATAACTGAAAGGCTATTAAGTGTTTTTGGAACCAGTTTTATGTCACCAACATATGGAGGTTATGTTATGTTGCCGGAATAAACCAATACCACCAGGAAACAGGAATATAAAAAGGTGCAAATGATCTTCAAGATGATCTATGTCACACCTGTCAAGACAGACATCAGTTTTACTAGTGGTCCTTGTGAACTTCAATAAAACACAAGCCACACCATGAACTGCCTGCATAACAGCTTGATGACAGTTTGGACCCATAGCCTCATGCAGTTTCCTTCACAAACAGATGTCTTCATCTACTGAAAAGAGATGGAAATATAATTCATTCTGCATTTTTGATTCCATTCTAAATTTATCCCTTTTGCTATTTTGTTTTGTATTGTCAATTGTTTTGTGCAGGAAGAAAGAGCTGAACTACTTCTTTCTCATGAAACACAGACTCTGATGGCCAGCTGTTGCCATCACAAGATGAACTGTTCTTCCCTATTGTTGCTTGTTATTTGCTGTCCATTAAAAAGGACTAATTCTCAGTAGCCCACTGTTAAAAACTACTTTTGTTTCTTATCTGTTATGTTCATTTTTACCATCTATTATTTATAAAATCCCTTTATGCTTTTTATCTAATACCATTTGTCTATTGATGAGGTATGAAAGAAGAGGCCAGCAGACATCTGTATAATGTTATTTCATTACTGGAATGTTTGCCTGATTGATTCTGAAAATTAAATAAAAATCTTTACTGTATGTCAAAATGAATAGTTCTAAAGCGATATGGCTTTAATAGACAACTTTTATGCTTTCAATGTAGGCAATTTATTTCATAGTATTGGAAATTTAAAGAGACAATGTTTGGTAACAGATGACAAGCATTAGATTAGTCAAGGAAAAATGAATACTAGACAAATTATAAATAAATTATTAAAGGCTTAGCACAAATACAAAACTGTTCATTGTTTTTTTCTCTTTTAATTTAATTTCCCTGTAGAATTTTAACTTTTAGATCACACAGTTTATGAAAGAATCAAATTAAAATGCTTACAGGTTCATAGCACTTTACATCAGTATTTTTCATTTTGAAATGTTATATATGTAAACAAAATGGTTAAAAGCAAGTTTTAGTAATCCTTCTTACTGTTTCTTTCTAATAAAAAATGATCAAAGATCAGTAATTCCATATCATTACATTTCTGCTCATGTATTCTCTACTGCTAAACAAATGTTTGTGAAAAGTTTTATTTTATTTTTTTTATGTGTAGAGTATGCAATAGCCCAATGTAGTAATGCATGTTTTAGTGTTTCAAAACAGATAGAAAGGCAAATAGCAGTGGGTTTAATAACAACATATATATTTGTTGCTCTTTAAAAGTATCATTGTAATAAAAATTTGGTCAATTTATGTTTGGGTCATGTCAGCATGGATAGTGTTAGTATGAATTCACTCATGACAGTTATAAATTAGGAAAAAAAGAAAATATCAGGCATGAAGGATACTCTACTTTAACTGGGTTCTACACTTTTTTTCATCCTTTCCTTACAGGAATTGTATTTGATTTTAGTCAGTAAATTCTAAAATGTTCTGATGAATAGAACATGACTCTAGTACAGTTCTGTCTATCATGATAGATGAGTGTTCTTAAAAGGAAGCTCCTTGCTTTGAGTGCCTATTAGGTCTCAAGCTCACCCAAGAATATAATCTATTACTAAAGATGCTGGAAAAATGGTCAGTTCCTTGTACTAATTCAGTAATTATCTGATCCCCCTCTACTATATTTTACAAGACCAAAAATGGAGTATTGCTGCCATATCTGGGTTAGAGATGCCCAGTCTTCACTTGCCTGTTTTGATAGAGTCCAAAAAGGGCTTTGTGGGTAATGAATTATTTTCTACACTATAACTCCTTTCCCACAGAAAAACATTGTAAGCCTCTCACAACTCTATCACTATTTCCATGGCATGTGTTCTGATGAACTATATTCGTTAGTGCTGAACTTTACAAGTGGGACCCACCTTGCCACGTACAAAGGAGTAAACAATCCCCTTTCTCTTCATATTCCATTAGTAAGTAAATTCTATTTGGATAAATTCTTTCCAAGAACTGCTGCTTTTTGAACAGATTCCCAACAGGATGTTTTCCCAATAACTACAATTTTGACCTTCATGTGTAAGGCTAAACATTATTTTTTCTAAATAAGCTGATGAACTTCACTTCTTGCTTTTTCTTATACTCATACAACACTACACAGTAACCTTCTACCTTGAGTGGCTCTTGGGGCTTGTATTGAATGAAAATTAGTATAAAGAAAATAATATTTCTTCATTGTATCTAAGTCTATCAGGTAACTATCAACATTTTCATGATGTATGTAAAATTGCTCTAAAGTATTTCTAATTGGTTACAATTCTATATACATTTTAATTCTGAAAACAGTAATATTTTCTTAAAAGATAAAGTCATTGAATAGATTTTTTCTCATGAAAACAGTTTTTAAATATAACAGTTATACCGTTTTAATTTTGAATTATTATTATTCCACTAGTTGTTCTGAAACACCAGTTATGTAGCTACAGTAAATCTGCCATGTGAATAAAACAAAGAATCCTGAGTACTTGTAGATATTGCATCATCAAAATGGTTTTCATTTGGACAAATACACTTCATAGCATTGATTCGTCAAGAAAGAAGTAACTGAATAAGGAACATTTATACAACATTCCATGAAAATATAAAGGAGAAACGAATTGATCAATGAAAATTGAACTCAAGAAACATAGGAAAGCTATAATTTTTATACCGGGTGCGGAAGAAATACCTTCCATATAATGGTAAGACATTAGTGGCAATAGCAATGTCTTACCATTATGTGGGAGATATTTCTGTAACACTCTGTATAAAGCTCAATGATTGTGCATGAGTTTGCTGGAAACTCTGTAAATTAAGCAAATATATATAAAGTTAGTTGTATACAAATATTAAGTAAAACACTGACACCAAATAAATGTAGTTTTGTCATTTAAATCTAACAGCATGTGACTTATATCTTGCCCAACATAGCAATTCTTGCTTAATATGGATAAATAATTTGCACATTGTCCAATAATTGTATTGTTATTCATTTTCAATGTTGTCTTTATCTTTTGTGATTTTTATAAATAAGTGATTGTTTTATTGATGGTTTTTATAATTAATTCACTCAAATCAAATCAAATCAAATTTTCTTCATCAAATAAAGTCATTTACTGAAATTTGTAAACAGCATTTTCATCAAAACTTAGGTGTAAAGGGAAACAAGCAATGTTGACATTAGTATATTTTAAAAATCTTACTAATATTATAAATTATAATTCCATGCCATGTATGAATTAAAAGATTACCAAAATATTCCAACCAACCAAATTGCTTTAATTACAACAATTTCACCAAATACCATTTTACACAAATCTTTCAAAGAATCAACTACATAGTGTAACAGAGCAAAGGAAAGAGACTTGGTTTGAACAATGCAAGGTACCATTTGAAAGTTTAAAATAAAATAAAAAATCAATTATGATAGATTCTGTATTCACAGGCAAGTTGTTAAACTACTCCCACTAACCCAAATAATAGATAGGATCCATTAATGATAATAGATCCAAAATAAATGATCTTCTGTGTCTATTTTGTTGTGATTCATGTATTCTTTTCTATTCAGGTCTTAATAAAAATGTTTGTTATGTGAAAAACAAATTTAGCCTATAAATCTTTATTCAATTATTATAGAAATCATTTCTACCTGAATAAGATTTATTAATATTTCTTTCTCTTACACACAAACACAAAATCAGGTGCATTTTGTTGCACTAGTTAGCTATTAATTATAGAATTAAAAATATTCATATAGTGAAATTAAATTAGAATTTTCTTTAAATGATTCTAGTAAAATAATTGATGAATATTTAATATCAAAGAAAAATTTCAAAGATTTTTACCCTTATTTGCTTGCAATGTAAACAATATACTTGATGGTTGACTAACTTACTTGTTTGATTGAAGAAGAATTTTAATGGTGTGTGTGGATTCAAAAATCTGGCTTTATAAACTAAAATATCTTCAGGGTCAGGATCAAATGCATCAACTATGAATATAAGAGTATTGGCTGGGGTCATTTCAGATAGAAGTAGAAATTGGGGCAGATTTTTTATCATGGGGGCTTTATTTACAGGTTGTATGTTAATTTTAACCTGTGTAGTGCCAGAGAGTCCACCTTGATCAGTGACACGAATGATCAAAGACACATAATTTGACATTATTCGTGGGTCATAGTCAACAGCAAAAATCAAGTCATTAGAGGTTGAGTTAAAGGCAAAAAAACTACTGTTTGGTCCTTCGTCCAATGAATAACTGTGTTTGTCACCAATGTCTGGATCTATGATCTTGATATTAGTTAAACTCCATAACGCTTTTCCTCTCTGAAATTAAAAAAAAATACATGTAAAAGAATTTATGTTAACTACTATTACTAATACAAGATGGTTATGTTTTAAATTTAAATGTGACAATATAATACAAAACGGTTCTGAAAATGTTCTTAGTCAAACCCACTTCCCATAGTCTGATCAAATAAGCAAGCATTAGAATTCTTACTGGAAGGGCTTCTTGGTCAAACCAAGAACTTTTCACCATTCCTTGTATGTTTATCAAAATGGTACAACTCTTCTCACTTCCCAAATTGTAAAAATCTTAACAACAAAAATGACTGGTGACTAAAAATTCATTTTTCTATTAATTCTCATAATATTTACTCTTATTTTTGTGAAAATTCTATGACAATGCAAACTCATTTATTTCTTGGATATTTTTATGATTTTGTCTTCATTATGAAGTATGATTTCCTTTGTATTTTATCAGTCCAGCAGTAGTCATTATCTTGTATACCGAAAGCTGCTCTACCCTTACAGCTTGGGCATTTATGTAGTCTATGCCTTAGTTATACTAATTAGGCAGTCATTTACATTTCACTACAGTCTTCTTCATAATAATTTTGAACAGAATACATAAAATGACTAAATATCTTAAAAGTAAATATGTTTACATTCTTTGTATTTCATATTATTAATCATTTTCAAATAAAAGTAAATATATCTGTAGATTTTTGTAATACCAATGTAAATTTTTTCTGTTGGTGACATAATTTTATTGTTCATTATTGTAGAATGTATGTTACCTAAGGCAATACTTATAAAAGGCGTGACAGCCATATGACTGGGGTCCCTGACAGGAAATGAAAATACAGAGAACTAAATTGCAATTTAGTCTTTTTTAAAAATATCTTTTTTACCCTTGGATTAACATAATTTTATTTTTAAAACACTGGAGTAAGTATAAGGTTCATTTATTTTATTTTATTTGAACTTGGAGTATTTTAATTTTAACTTTATTGTAAAAAATACCTTTATGGATGAAAAATTGTCATTAAGAATCTGATCACAAAGTTAAACCAAATTATTCAACAAAATAAATTTTATAATCAATATGTTCATTGTTATTGTTATATTGTTAGAGAAACACCCTAACTCACCACAAGAATGATAAGTCCCTACTAGGGTCACAGGTGTATGTGCTGGGACTGGAAACAACATAGGACATACAATGACTAGGCAGTTTGTAAATATCATATGTGAAGACATAATGAAAAGGAAATTAAATATCAGTTATTATTAACAGATATGTAACACAAAGCATAACATGTTGGCAGGAGAAACACATGAATCCTAAGATAAAAGAAGAAACAACAGACAGAATAAAAATAAAAGAAAGAAAAATTCACACAAATGAAAAGAGGAAGAAGGAAATAGGGACATCACTACCCCATTGCAATTAGATCTCTTTCTGATTCATTCTGCATACCAGCTGGATGTGAATGCCATGAAGGCAGAGAACAAAATAAAAGAAGTCATTTTCTGCACATACACTCTTAGCATCACATCTGGTCCATGAAGTAAGCCCCAGCAATGAAAGTGACACTGACCAATCATGAACATCCCTGCCAGAAAAGGAAATTGCCCAGGAGACTTCTAGATCTGTTTAAAAGCAGGATGTCTATAAAGACTACGAACAGTTGCAGGCTGGCAGGCCAGCTGCCAACAATCAGGGTGCTGCCACTGCAATCAACATGACCACTACTCTCAATGACAGTTACCACTCCTGGCTTGACAAATCAAAATCAACATTGTCACCACCCAGCTACAAGCCTTCATCATCGCTGACACTGACACCTTGGCAAACACAATTCTCTACACCAACCATTGTGATTGATAATATCTCAACATCAACACCACCAAGCTATGAGCTTTCCTTGTCATCAATGCTGTCACCTCAGCAAACCCAATACACTACAGCAGCCAACTATTCAACCTAGACACTGCCAGAACAAGACACTAACCATTGCAAGTGATAACATTTCAATGTTGACAACACCCAGTTACAAGCCTTCCTCATCACCAACACTGTCACCTTGGCAAACCCAACTTACTATAGTGACTCCAACACACAAGCGACTCTGACTCCACATACAAGTGACTCCGACTCTGCTTGCAATCAACTCCAACTCTGCAACCCACTCAGGCTACCACCATCTTGTAGAACACCGGACAAACAGCTACACCAACCTTGTCACCTGAGCAAACCACCATCACCTCAGCACCAACCTCATCACTTTTCAAACTGCCACCATCACCTTGGCAAAATCTGCAGTGTGCTGGACAGGCATAGCCAAAGACATTGAGAAGATGGTTTCAGAATCTCACATATGGCAAAAATATAAAAATTTGCAACCAAAGGAAGAACACCAAGAAAACTATAGCATACATTAGGAGCAGACCTATTTGTTATAAACCAAGAATGGAACCTAATTTTGGTCTGGTACTATTCCAATTTTCCATCTGTCCAGAAACTGAGAAACTTGAGAGCTGAAACAAGCAAAGTCAATCCTCCACCAGTCAAGAGGAAACCAGAAACAAACTAGCTGATACACTGTGAGATGGGAAATTATATTATAACAGAGACACACACACCTTACCAGAGGGCAGCATGTGCACATCCTGAAAAAAACTGAGACACCCAGATCTTACATCCTCATGATGGGGGTCTGGCAAAGAACTGAGATGAAACAGAATTCACATTCATTCAAATCCATAACAGACAAAGAAATGAACCATGTTCACATCTGAGGTGGACAATCCAACACCAACAAATGAAGAAGTTATGACCAAAAGAAACCACAAGATCCAGTCAGCCAACAATAAATGAATGTCAACCAGCATGGTTCACACAACAAACATCACCACAAGTTGTAATCTCCAAAAACATACCCACTGAGATCTACAAGGTGGAGAAGTCACATTTTATTACCTGTGTGATTTTGAGAAAGAAGGAACGATATTGTTAAACAAACACCCATGCTAACCACAAGAACAATAAATCCCTACTAGGGCCACAAGAGCATATGCAGGGATCAGAAAAAATATGGGACATATAATGACTATGTAGGTGGTAAATAAAATTCTGAGTGAAGATATAATGAAAAGTCAATTAAGTATCTGTTATTATTAACAAATATATGGTTGAAGAGAAAAATAAAATTTACTACCCAACACAGTGAGTGAACTCAACCAGTTAGAGACTTCAGCTTTTAAAAGAGATGTCACCCCTATTGACTGGAATAAGATCATCCAGTGGAGATCTATAAAAGCCAATGTTTTTTTCTTCTCTTAGTGTGGTTTTGTCTGTTGTTTGGAGAAATATCACTTTTTTTAATTTTACTATCCTTTGTAAATAGACAATATAATTTCATTGGAGCTGTATAGTCAGCACTGTGACCAGAAATAATTTTTTTCATATTACGATATAGATCACAAATATTTAAAAAAAATTATTAATCAATAATATAAAATTAATTTTTATAACAATACAAAATATTGCTGAAAAATTTCATATTGAGAAAATTAAATTACTTTAATTAAATGTTGATGTTAAAGAATACATTTTTTTATTCATAAAATATTTATACAATTCTCACTAAGCCTTAATATTCAAAATTCATTTTTTCAATGAATGTTGATGAAGCTACATTAAAAAAAACTCAGAGAAACATCTACCAGGTAATATTATTTTATTTTTTCCCTTTTTACTTTTAATGAATTGGTTAACTCATCAAATTATCCTGTTAACTTTCTGTTCCTGTTAATGAAAATTGATTTTATTATTAAAACTATGTATACTGGTAATATATATTATTGTGTTGTAGTGAAAAAAGTATTTTCTTCATCTACTGCAAAACAAAGGTAGACACTTGTAAATGTAACAAAAATCACAGAATAAAATTTATAAAAATCATCAAAAATATTGCTTGATTCATTATTTATTTCTTCAAGTATTTTCAGAATTTGTTGATAAACAATTTTATAAAATGTTGAACTTGCTCTCTGATTGTATTATACAATTATATTTTCTATACTTTTAATGAATTAATATAAACAGACTCATTATTTCTGTAATATCATTTAAAAATGTTCTAAATTTGTGGTGAATGTGATTTTTTTGTGCATTTAGTCAATAATTTTTTATAGTTGTAAGGTGCATCCTAATAATAAGTATAGATGCTAATTAACTAATTACTAGATATTACTAACAAATTCTTTGCTAGAAATTTTCTTTGTAATTGTTAATTAGTAATGATTTAGCTCTTTATGTGTGTGCCCCCACCCCTCAGCTGCATGGATGCCAGGCCTTTTATAGGCATTGCTTTGTTGATGTCACCACTTTTTCTTTGGAATATCATTTACTGCATTCATCAAATGATATGACAGCTTGCTGTGACTTTTGCTCATAATTTACATTCGCTGTCAATTTGTTTGAATTTTTAAACCTGGTTAACCATAAAATTGGCTAACCAGAGCCTATTCATTGCTTTACCCATACACACATCAATTAAGTCGGATTACTAAAACCAATGTCCATAATCACAAATCATTGACCATTTCAAAAAATGGTGAGTGGCAGAGAAATGACAGATGAAGTAGTACCATAAAAATTAATTCAGTTTAATTCTTGTCTTCACTTTTCAATAATGTAACGATATCCAAAGAACAGCTCATCACCTTTTTGATAATGGCTAAAGTCATTGATAGGTGCAACTTTTAATCCACCAAACTGGAATAGAAATTTACCTTTGGCTACAAAATCTTCTGTCAAAAACTTACAATGTACTACATCCAAACTGGCTTTGAGGGGCATATTTTTCATTAACCCTCTTGACACACAACTAATTTTATGCAAACTTTTAGATAGGCAATGCATAAATTAACAAGGAGAGCTGGTTATATGACAGTAATCAGACAAAAATACCAAAGTGGACAAAATCCCAGTCTTATATAAATCAGTCTCATAAACAAATTGAAAATTCAAGGAATTTTAATTCAAATTTTAATGTCAAATTGAGACAATAATAATAATCTCTAATAATATACACTTAAGTACATGAAAGTTATTTTGCAAATAAAAACTTTATTTAAGCTCTTAATTCAGGATTTGTATACAATCTCTGTGGTATATTTATGTTTTCATGCAGACTAAAAAAACACCCTTAAAAGCTTTCTACATATAAAATTGGATTGTATGAGATACTAAGACTGCCTAACTATGAGATATGTTGAATATGTGACTGTAGGATTTTTAGAAAACGTTTTTATATGTTGGATCAATTTAATGAATTTCTATAGCAAACAGCAGACCCATAAACTTGTGAAGTATCTGACAGAAATAGATCTTTCTTGTATATAAAAGATATGAGACTGGGATTATCTTCACTTTTGGGATAAAAAGATGCTGGGTTTGGATTCCCAAATGACCTACCAAAGGATATTTTCACCCCCCCCCCCCATTACTGACTATTATTAGGCTGCAGTTAGTTGAAGATCATTTTCCATATCATCTATAATAATTATGATATTTCACTCAGCCAAAATTTAATTCAATGACAAACCTAAAAAGTATTTCTAAAAAATTTAAAATAAAAATTAAATAATTTATTTCTTACTGAATAATTTCCAAAAAGTTCAATAAAATCTTAGAATTATCTGACTTTTTTAAGGTTTAAAAAATTTGTTTAATGGAGTTTGCCTCCCCCCACCACACACACATTTTTCAATCATTTCACCCCAAGCAAGAGGATAATACCACTAAAATGCAAGGGGATACTAGGAGTGAAAAGAAATTGACAAAAATTTAGTGAAAAGAACAATAAAGGCACAGGATTCTGGAAGTCAGAAAATGGCGATTGGCATTGCATTTAAAATTTTGTTGTTCATGGACTGAATATTGCTGCCATACCTGGTCTGATACTCCTATATATATTGAGGTTCTTGACAGTTTAAAGAAGGGGGTCTGTAATGTAATTGATCCTGACCTGATATCTTAACTTCAGTCACTTACGCACCAACATGATCTGGCTTTTTTTCTACAAATATTTTCATGGCAATTGTTTTGTTAGTGCCACAACTGCATTTATTTTTAAGCATGCTACTAGATTTTACTGTTGAACTAGCTAGATGAAACCATTAGTTCTATTCTAATAATTTCTTTTCTTGCATTTCTCACCTGTAGAACTCTCTTCTTATTTCGATTTTTTCCTCACATTTCACTTGGGACATATTTATGTACAGTCACGATTTGTGGCCATTAATATTTTTAAAAAGTCTAGCCTAAATTCACTTTATCATCATAAGTAATAAACTGGATATTTATTTTGTAGCCATCTCTATGCTGTCAGGTTCTAGATACCAATATAAATTGATATAAATAGATTGATAGTGATATATGATGGATATAGGCTGATATAGATATGTAGTAATATATCTGTATTAATCTGTTTCACATTCCTCATTGCTACATCTTTGTCTTTGAACCTAACAGCTGGCTCGTTCAAAAGTATTTCTCACTGTTTGTAATTCTTGTTTATGCCAAAAACAAAATCTGCCAGCTTTTATGTGTGCCTCAGTCAGTTATGCAGATTTTTTCATGCCCACCTATAAGCATTTAATTAGTCCTAAGGCACTAGGTAATTTACATTACGGTTTATGGCACAGGCGATTTTGTGCCTCTTTTATTGGGAAAATAAGCCATGTCTTGTTATGATAGATATGAATGGACTGATATCAATAAATAGAAACAGTGAAATAATTATCGATAAGATACTAAATCTCTCTCACTGCAGGTAAAAGAAAGCTGATTATTTTTATTTAATTATTTTTTTGTATTTATTTTACTTCATTTCAGTCATACACACATGTAAGCAAAGAGAGAGTTTGTCAAACTCAAACATGAAGCTGTTGATAAATTTTTTTTGTCTCCAACTTTATTTTTATTCCATGCAAAGTAGGGGTTATTCAGGTTGAATGGAAGGGAATGGATTATTCAGGTTGAATGGAAGGGAATGGATTATTCAGGTTGAATGGAAGGGAATGGATTATTCCAATGTCATATTTCAAACAGTCGCATTGTATGTGTGTATTTGTGTTCCTTGTATGAAGATTAAATTGAAAACAACACAGACATACTGTATATACATTAAAATTACATATATGCATGCAAATTCATATGCAGACAGTGTGTGACAGACAGAGACTCAGCTCTCTGTTCTTAGTATAGATTTATCTCACAAGCTGGAATAATCTGATTAACTTTTTATTCAAATTCTAAGGCCACATAAATTAATTGTAGTGTTAATTTAGACCAATGAAATAGAAATGAAGTAAATGTTGACTGCTTACCGTCATTTCTATTGTGTTCACATAGTAGACAGATTGGCTAAATTTTGGAGGTTCGTTCACATCAGTTATTTGAAGTGTAAGGTTAGCTGGACTTGAATCAGTTGTTCCATCATTAACAACAACTGTCAAAACATATTCATGCGGCTCTGTTTCAAAATCCAGAATTTCGTATTCAGCAACTGACACTTTGCCAGCTAATAAAAGAGGAAAAAGTTGATTAATAGACATTTTCTTTTAACTAGATTGTTAAATTATCATATATTTGAATTAACAATAATCTTTAATTTCTCTCAGAAGTGGTTTTAGATAATACAAAGAAAATATTTGCATTGTGTGTTGTAATATCAGTGGGTATAATGTAGATTATAGTAGTGTACTCCCTCCACAAATCTCATCCCATCCAGCAGATGTATTTTAAGAAACTACTGATGTAATTAAATGCCAATATACTTAATTTTATTTAATTGCCTGGTTTTAATTGGGCAAATATTTCAATAACAGTATTGAAATCTACATTAAAATCTCTCCTAATCAACACAATCTTTCTTGACTCATATACCTTCTCTGATACATTTTGATTGATGTTCCTCCAGCCTTACTTTTTGCATTGTATTTTTCCCACAACTGCAAAGGATGAAATACACACAGTTTTTTGTCATGTTCTTTGTGTTAAGCTTACCTTTTTTAGAGATTTTTCTGTAAAGGTGAGCTGCTTCTGAATTGTATGAATTGCAGATCTTCCTCATCCGTTACAACACTCTTTGACCTAAAGGAGATGAGCTGTGGTGGTTTTCCTCAACCTCTCTGTTTTTGTCTGCAGAATCTTGCAAATATTTGATGTTGATGACATATAACAAAGACTTCTCTGTTAGTGGGTTGATGATATTTACCAGGAATCTGCTCACTGACTATAGATTCCAAAAGAATATCAAGTTTTGAATCTTTGGAAGATCAAATTTATATGGCAGTTTAGTGTAACATTGACTCAGCTGTCTATACTTATTCAGTGTAAATAGTCCTTGTTTCATTTAAGGATCTGTGACAGCTTCCTCTCAGTTTTTAGGGTCAGATACTTTTTCACTTTCCTATAGCTATCATCCCCAACTTGCCTATCACTATGGTAGCATTTATCTTACTGGCAGTATGATGATACTGGTATCACTCATTTGGGACTTGATAGCCAAATGTTATTCCCTAACATAGAAAAGAAAAGAAGTAAATCCCATAATGGAGTCATTAATAAGTAAATAAATAGAAATGACAGCAAGGCTTCAACTGCAGTAGCCGCTACAGTAGAAAAGAGAAGCTGAAGTGAATGCAGCCAAGCATGACAGCAGAAGCAGCAATGTCAACAGCAAACAAGAAATAAGAATATTAGGTTTAATGCTTCAAATTCCATGTTCAGGATTGTCCCATGGAACAATAATCTAGTGGATTAAAGTGTATGTTTGTGAATTTGGTAACATAATAATTGTGAGTTCAATCTTGGGCCGTCTACAACAGATCCAGTAGAGACAGAGCAAGCAATAACTAAGCATTATGAAATCAGAAAAAAAAAGATATCCGTAGACATGGTTTGTGGAACAAGAACAATCTATCCCTTTAAAAATTAAATAAAGGGTTCAGTTTGAAATTCTTCAAAGGCTACCAAGATCGACAGATACCTGAAAAATGATGGAGAGTACAACAACCAAAACATTGTGATAATAACAACAAAGATAATGTAATGATAATAACTCCTCACCCCAGAAATTCAAATATTATTATTATTATTATTATTAAATCCTACCACTTTATTCCTTCATCATAAATATATGATATAATCTCAATCTCTCTCTCATATATGTATATATATATATATATATATATATATATATATATATATATATATATATATATATATATACTGAGTGGTGACAGTTATTTTTATGCTTGAATGCAATCTTCAGGCCATGTGTTTTTGTTTTGTTTTGGCTTGAATATTTAAATATGTTGGTCAATGGTGCATTATGGGTAGGGCCAGCACTCAGGTTTTGCCCCCACCCCTGAAACTTTAATACACTATCCCTATTTTAGTACATAGTCATTAATTACTTACTTTTATAATGAATAAGTTTTTCATTTTAAAAAGTCTGAGAAATTCTTGTAATAATTACCAATATTTTCATGACTAAATTTTACTTGGAAAAATGTTTAAGTCGCAAATTTTTACATTTCCATAAAGATTAATCACCAACACATCTCTTCTGAAAAAAGGAAGTTTTACAAAGATTCTAACATAAAACATGAAAAAGGACTGGATGTATTTACTGTTTTGCCAATTGTTTGATGAAAAAATTAGGGCCAATTAGGGCTTTTTAGGGTTAGTTGTAGGCTAGGAGTAGAACTTTTACATAAACATTTGATGAATGAAATAATCTGCAATTTAAATTATTGATACATGGTCTCTTACTAGTGTTTCTTTCATCTGGTCCCATTATATATTTTGTCCCATCATGACAACTCCCAAGAAAACTCCCTAAAACGCCCACCTCTGTCAGAGGTTTTGAGGGTAATAAAGTCTATTGCATTATTCTAATGATTATTGGATAAGCAGTAATTGTTGGTTGTGTTTCAAATTATTCTAGAGGCTACCGAGAAGGAATAATTGTGGATCTAAATGTGGTTATTTATAGCCATTTTATAGTGTTGTTTTTTTAACTTTTTACTCCTTATTTATTATTGATTACATAATTATTGTTGGTGATTATTATTATATTTACTGGTGTTTATTACATATACTGGTGTTTATGTGTGCATTCATAGTTAATTTATTCATTATTTATTTAATTTCTTTATTTAGATTTTTTGTTTATTTTTTTTCTTTGGAGGTTGGTTATCTTATTTGTTTAGTTTAAAATATTGGCTCAAGTATGTTCCACTATCTACATTGTATGTAGTGCATATATTTTCATTTTTCATGATAGTATTTTATAAGGTATTCATTTTTAATTTTTATTAAGTAATGTAGTAAAAATTTGTTTTCATGCCTGCATTTTGAGAAGTTCTGATCATTTATTTAGTAATTTGTGTTGGTTTGTGAAGATGATTATAGCTATTTTATTTTCCAGACAGAGTTTACTGATTTTGGATTTATTGTTGTATGTTGATGCTATTTTCCATGATAGTTTTGGTATTTATTTTTAATTTCCTATATATGTTTAGAGAGTATTGTGCTATTTTTGTAAAGGATGTTTTGTGTACATAGTTTCTCTGTTTCTGTGGTCCTATGTATATTTTTTCTTCATTATCTCATGATTTTACAGTGGTTTGGTATATTGTATTGTTTTGCAGGCAATTGTAATTTAAGGGGCATTCATTCTTTGCTCTGCAATTACAAATGGGTTTGATTTGTGCAGGTAGTTTGTTGGTTATTTTCTGTTGTGCTTTTTTATTTTTTGGTTCATGTTCTAGGTGCAACTGTTGCTGATTTTTACTATGTTTCTGCTGAATATCTTGTGGAGAGTGCTTGATGGTGGGGAAGTGTTTGTGTATGAATTTAATGATTATTTTTCCTACATTTATTTTTGCATTTTTGTTGTATAGGGATTAAACCATGTGTTGTTTCCTTTTCTGTTGACTTTTTTATACTATATCATGCGTATGTGAGTGCTGTTTTGGTGTTTCATAATCTTTTTTAGCTTCATTGAAGATAGTTTCATTAGAAGAATTGTCAAATAACCTGCAGTTAATTGAATGCAGGATCTGATTGATTATTGTTGGTGGGTGTTATATCTCGTGCAAGATATAATAAACAAAGTAACCCGAGTGTTGGTTTTCAATAATAGGTTTATAATCGGATGTAGGTGTGTCAAGTACAGAGACAGAGTCGGGAGTATGCTAACCTCAATAGGTGTTAACAACCGAAGACTTTTTCGACTGTCCGCTGTGGTCGTACTTAATCGGCAACCAGTCCGTCCATTATCGTGAATGGGGAAGTTGGGTTATATCATCACAATAGTAGGAGAGTTGGAAAATGTGCATACATAAAGTGGTTTGTTGTCAGGTTTTCCCTTGATATGTATCTTTTGTTAGGTTGAGTATGACATCTAGGAAATCTATTTCTTTTAGGTTTGTTTTTATGTCTATGTTGAATTCCACATTTTCAAAATTTTTATGATTATTTTTCTGTTTTTATTTCTTCGCCCTGTAGAGGCTTATATTATTTTTATTGATTATTTTACTCTGGTAATTAATTTTAATTCAATCAATCATTTATTTCCAAATTTTTCATGACTATTCTTAAAGTATGATTATAAGATATTAAAAAGAAAATCATAAAATACCCACCTTCCTTTGCCATCATAGAAAATTAATATAAAATTAATGAAATGTTTAAATTCATTATATATGATAGGAAAATAAAGAATAACAAACAATGAAAAAATATGTTACAAAAGAACATACTTAAAGGATTTACACGAAACTTAGTTGCTCCATCTGCTGGGAAGAAGGTAACACGAAAAGATTTTGTGTCATTTACATCAGGATCATATGCACCTATTGTGTAGAGAGCTGGTAATGTGTGATGGGCATTTTCTGGAACCATCTGTTTCCAAGGAAGGTTATTTAAGTGCGGTTTCCAATTTAATGCTTTGATTTTGATAGTCACTGTAGTAAAACATTCTAGTCCTCCAGAATCTCTAGCCGTGACATTCAGTAAGGCAGTAGTTGGCATGATGCGAATGTCATAGATAATTGCGAATTTGATTTGACCTGAATGACTGTCAATGAAGAAATTCATTGCATTTTCTCCTCCACTGAGGTAGAAAGTAATGTTGTCACTTTTGTCAGTATCTCGAACTTGAAGCATAGTTTTTGGTGTCACAACCGATCCAACCTGAAAGCAGAACTATGATTATGCTTTGGGGAAAAATGGAATGTGGAAAAACATGCAAGTTGATAGAAATACATTGAAGAGTGATTATCAAAAAAAAACATTGTTTCCAAACTAAATTCTTTTTTTTTTTATCAGTCGTTGTATTGGAAAATGGTTTTAAACTTTACTAATTTTTCTGAAAGTTATGAATTTATTTATTCATTTCAACCATGATAAAAATGGCTTATTATCAGGTACCCAGACATAAAAAGAATGCACTATTTTGACCATTTTGTAAAAATTTGTATTACATCATTAATCAATAGGTTCCATGCACTCAGCCTCCCACTTTTTTATAACAATAAGCAGCATAGCTTTCAACTTTTGACCTCCAAAAAGGATATTTAAATTACAAGTACAATATAAGATTTATATTATTATTATTGTTTTTAAATTGTACTGCTTTTGTTATCAGCAACTTTCTTTTATTGATGCAGAAAATATACTTATTGGAATTTAAATTTTTACTTGCTGATTGGTGGCTGCATCTATTTGAACAGAGAGGATGAACGTCAGTTGTTCTATGTAGTTGTAAACAAAAGAATTAATTTTTATAAAATTTATTAGGTTTGCTCCACTTGTATGCCAATGGCTTTCTGCAATGGATTTGCCAAAGCAATAAATAAGAAACAGACACAAAATTCACATATTCTCTTCTCTTTTCTTTACTCACATGATGGCTTAGAGATAAGGCATGTTTCATTCCACTCTGAGGAACCTTTTGGTTCTCAGTACACTTTATGTTGCATTGAATACAATACAGAATAATACACAGTATACAATGCCCTTAAGATGCCTTGACTACACACAAGCATATCTAAGGACTCTACCAAATCAGCAAATAAAGAACACTTCTCAAATGTAAGTTTCTCACAATCTTTTATAGAAACTTCACACACATGATACCTACACCTCCTTCACTCACCCTTTTTATATTCTTTCTATTTAATTTGCTCAGGCAATACAACATGTTGTTATTATATGTACATAATTGTTTGTATACTCTTTTTAATTTCTTAAATTCCAATGCATCTACCAACAAATATCCCTTAACAAATGTCCTAAATTTCCAAGTCTCAAATGCATAAGGCTGATTTAACAGATAAAAAGAAATGATTAATAACTTTGCAAAAGTAAAAGAATATTATAATTCTTTTAATAACTGTTTGGTCAATACCACCAAAATTTGAAGAAGTTTATTGAAGATCCAGAATAACTCTAATGAATGTTTAATAAGTATTTTACCTCATTGGTCTGTTCCCCATATCAATGGGTCAGATAGATGGAGCACATGAGGGTGGTTACTGGTGGAAACTGCCCTCATTAGTCAAAATCAAGAAGATGGGGGTGGAATCATGGGTGGTGAAATCATGGCAACTTCCAGATTGTGTTAATATGATAACTCAGGCAAGAGTTTTTTTTTTTAAAGCATATATTTTAAGACGCTAGTTCAAGAAGTCAAATGCTTTCAAAAAGTAAACACCTAATAATGTGAGACACAATGTAAATGACTATTGATTTAGTTGTGATATTTGAATGAAAGAATAATATATAACTGGGTCTAGTTATGAACAGATGCAAAAATCAGTTTATCTCTTTAAGCATAAAATTACATTTGTCATTAATAAAAATTTGAGTTGATCTGATTTATATTATTAATGATCATGATGATATTGCCGTTCTTCACATTTGGGTTTTTGAGAAAATCTAGTTCATTTTCTGATACATAATTTATTTCTTTTTCTCTCCCTCTATCTGTCTGTCCCCAATTCTCTAAGACACTTTAACTTATTGCAACTTTACACCTCTTATATAAAGAATTATTTTTTTGCATTTCTAGACACACTATTATGTCAAATGCCAAAGAATGGAATAATAAGTTACCAAAAGTTACAAAATAATTTCTTTAACAAAACAAATTGTTATTTTTAAGAATTAATTTTTAATCTAAATATGAGTTCTATTTACTGGCAAAATTTGTTGTAGTTGATAACTTGCCAAAAAGTACTAATGTTCAAAGTTGGAATCAATCTCTAAGAATAGAAAATAAACACTTACCGAACCTTCATAAGTGAAAACCGTGTAATTTTTTGAAGAGAACTGTGGTGGTTCGTTTGTATCCACAACTAATATGGTCATATTCAGTGACTCAGATACTGATATTCCATCATTTACAGTAACAGAAAAGGTGAAGATGTTTGAATTCATAGATTCAAAATCCAGATTGCTGCCCACAATCAAGTCTCCAGCTGTATGAGAAAATGTTTGAAATATTAGATTTTATTCAAAAGTTTCAAGTGTTTTTGAAATAATTTTGTGAATGAAATCAATAGTTTCATATGTTTCCTTATAGAATCAAAAGACATGAAAATCTATCAAGGAATGAACAAAAATTCCTTTCACATCAAGAAATGAATTTGAATTTGAGCATGACTGAAATTCAATGTGAATATGTTTCATGTGTATCTGAATCTATGTATAATTAGTGAAGTTCTTTATGAAAAAAAGAATGAGAATACCAACTATAGCAAAAAATATTCCATCTTATAACCAAAACAGCAATAATAAAATTTTTGTTACTCAAGTGAAACAAATATTTACTCAACTGAAAATTAGTTGGGGAACTATTAATGAACTTAATTTATGAAGACTGGGTATTAAGATATAAAGACATTTAAGATATATCAAAATGTAAATGTATAGAAGAGTTTGCTTTAAGTTGGAAAATAGACATGTAAATAAAAGCTATTACAATTGGCAACTTTCGGTGTGTGAACAATTTAAATTTTAAAGAAAATAATTTTATCAAAATCAGTATTATATATGATGTAAGAATTGTTTGATCTTATTTTAAACAAATTGCTGAATGAAATAAAAAACGGATGAAAACTTACAAACATTGAGGTAGAAATATGAAAAGCCAATTGCCGGATGGAAAAATGCTTCAAAAATTAAGTGATCACCATCCAGGTCCAAAGCATTAAATGTATAAATTATTGTCCCAGTCGGTGTGTTTTCAAAGATAGAAAGAGCATTCTTAGCTGGATGAAGAATAGGAGGATTGTTCATATCTAAAGTGAAAGAAGGATAGTTGTAATTAAATGGAAACTATTTAATACAGAGTAAGTGATGTGGCATAACTTTATCTGTCTATATCTCTGAGATTATGATTACTTGCATTATTTACATTATTTGAACTGTTATCCTTATCTCCATTGCCATATTCACAACATTTTGGCTGTTGTACACTCCGGCCTTCTTCAGGTGAATGGATTTTCGAACCAAACCCTTTATTTCATCAACCCTCCAAGTTTTTGGTTCACCACTGCTGTGGCCTGGTATTGAACTCAAAACTCTTTGGGTCTAGTCTTTATAGTGGATAAAGACATTGGTTAGGTCCAGTGACTAGACCCAAAGAGTTGTGAGTTCAATACTAGGCCACAGTGGTGAATCAAATACTTGGGGAGTTGAGTTAAAGGGAAATAACTGAAACATCTGGGACACTGAACATCATGGCACACTGAACTAGAGCAATCTACCCCAGTGGACAAAATAAAGGGTTTGGATTGAAATTTCAATCACCTGAAGAAGGCCAGAGTGTACAACAGCTGAGACGTTGTGAAAATGGCAATAAAGATGAAGATAACAGTCTGAATAATGTAAATAAAGCAAGTGGCATAACTTTTTCTGTAAATATAAATTTAAGTTCTTTAATTTATGATATTTATTTAAAAAATATTACACAAGTATAATGATAACCAACATGTAATGAGATATAGTTTTAAATTTTTAATTGGATATTGAATAAATGCAACACAGTAAGTAATATTTTTAAACATTCCTGGTTAAAATTTGAGTTTTGAAAAGTTTGTTTTTTGTTTTAAACTACTTCATCCAGAAGATTTTTTTCATTCAGAGTTCATCATAAAATATATTTAGGTTCAAGAGATAAATATTTAAATCTTTTGTAAGAAATACTGCTTTGTTTTTTTTTTATTCAGAAAGTTATTTTATAGTTGTATTAATTTTTATAATGATTATTGGTTATTTTATTTTAACTGAGTGTTTAAGATTTCTGTTATATATTCAGCATTAGACCATGTCAGTCTTAGGTCTTTGATGTCAGGCATAAATGCTGTTATAGCTGATGTGAATGCTCTCACATAAAATAAAGGCTAAAGGAACATAATTTTGAATTAATAATTTCCCTCTGTTATATTTCTCCTATTCTCCTCTTCAAAACATCTTTAGTGTGATATCTCAAGATGATATGTTTCATAATCTTGCATAACACTTTAATAATGTATTGCATGACCTTAGAGTATTCCATACAATCTGCAGTGCAATTGAATCAAAGTGCTATATCTTGATTTAATTTGATCTGCTCAGGATTAAGTCTGGCACAAACCTACAGTTGTGAAGCTTTAATTCATTAACAGTCCATTCAATTTTATATGATCAACTCAAGCAGATAGATGTTTGAGAGGTAGAGTAACTGAAAATTTGTAATTGTAAACAAGAAAATGTTGGCTTCAAAATATCCACATATCATTAATTTTACCCATACAACACTTATAATTTATGATATGACTTGAAAGATAAAAAGTATACAAAACTTATTTCCATTCTACTGAAAATATCAACTAACTCAATAGAAATGACATCAGTAAAATTTAAAAGACAACAGCCAATAAAAATGTTTTACCAAAAGCTGACCTGTGAGGACAATTGATAACAGCAAAGGCCCAACTTTGTTTCGATGATCAGATACAAATACATTCAAGTCAAATGCTGGTTTTTGTTCATGTAACATCACCCGTTTGCACACCAGAAGACCGGCTAAAAGGAAATTAAATTGAATAGTAAAAATAGGTTTCTCAACCCATGACTGTTAATAGGCTGGCTTGTCAAAATGTAATAAAAATTCAAATAAAAAATTTTATATTCAATTGAAAAAATTATCCAAGCAGTTATTTTTTTTAAAAACACTCCAACATTGTTTTAAAATAATAATTTTGTTAAAAAGCGTGGTGTAAACTGTTAAGAAAATATTTCATGTAATTTATATATAAAAATAAAAATTCTACTGCATTCTGTTTTCCTTTTCTTCAATGAATTTCATATAACAATTTGAATGCAACTATTACTTGAAAATAATCATCAAATCAAATCTTAAATGTTAATATGTTGTTATGAATGTAATAAAATTTAAAGAAAAATTTAAACATATTTTTTGTTCTGTTTCAGTAATGATCACTTTGCAAAGTGAAGTAAAATAAATGAATAAAAGTTTCATTTAATGTTTTAATGCAAGTTATTTTCAAATTCCAAAATGAGATTAAATTGCAAATGTAGTTTGATAAAAACTCTGAATTAACTGACATTTCCTTACTTGTCATTATTCTTTATTTTCTTTATAAATCTTACCAACACGATACACTGTTGTGCTATATGTCAAACAATATGAAACAAAGACATCTTACTTTATTAAATATAAATTTGAAAATTATAAATATGATTGCTTTAATTCATTTTCTCTCAAGATTATCATTAAAACAACTTAGAAAATGCTGATTCAAATCATCACAGAAATTGAAAGAAAAGTAGATATTTTCTAAATAAGACTAGAAATTTAAAAATTAAAAATATTTATATGTACATATTCATACTTACATGATATCATTTGAAATGGACAGTTCTTATATGAGCAATTGATTGATATGTTGATTGGGTCTTTCTCATAATCTGTAGCATTAATGTTGTATACAATACTTCCAATTTTTGCCAACTTTGTAGAAAGAAACACTGAAGCTAAAGCAAATTTAGACCAAAGATAAATTAAAAAAAGTGTTTGTGAATGAAAAAAAATCTCTGGTTTTTGCAAAATAAATATTATTATTTACTCTATGCATCAAAATTGAAATCTTCATTCACCAAGCTATTTTCCATTTAAGCCTTTCCTCTACATTGGATAGAACTGAAAGCCACTTGAGGTAGAGGGTTACAAAGAGTTGCAGTTTATGCAGATATGTGGGGAAGATAACCAGATTGTAGTGATCTGGGGAGCATTCTTTTGGGAGTTGGTTCCACAAAGGAGCAGTTTATGGTTTGTTATACAAACTAGATTTTTTGCAATCATGCAATACAAGAGGGATCAATTTCATATTGCTAAACATGATGAATGGAGATCTCTATAAATTGTGCTCCTTATTCAATTCATATGAATCCTATTTATCAAGTATTTTTCTTTTGTAGTTGCTCTTAAAAGATCTGAAAATGTTCCAATCAATATATTAAAGTTTGCAGTAAATTTGATGAATGGAGTCAACTTTAACCACTGCTTTAAATCTTGATTGTTGATTAAAATTAGATTAATGCAGATTTGCACAATGTTGATGAAATCTTAGAAGTGTTTTTCAAGTTTATTCAGCTCTTTACTGTACAATCAGTCAACTGTAATTTAAAAGACTTGGGAAAATTTCAGAACTTCAAAACTTGGGTCCCACATGAAAGGAACATCAGTTAGAATTTAAATGTTGAAGTCACTCACATACAGAATTCATTATTTTTAATATTTATTAGATGTGTGTAAAAGTTTCCAGCAATGTTTTATTAAAAAAAAAAGTTTCTACCATGTATTCAATTTCTAGTTTAAAAAAAAGAAAGAAGAGAGGACCAGAAAGGACTGTTTCATTGTCAACAAGAAAGTATTAGCACTTTCTTGTTTACAAAAAAGCAGTCCTTTTCATCTGCAAATATTCAATGACAGAAGATAGAAAATAATTTTTGAATGCCATTTTAGAGAGAAGTTCTAGAATTATTTAATACCATGTCCATTAAGCTATCATTATGTAAGCTATCATTATTATCCACAGATGGATATTATCGGTGAATTGCCATACATTCTTGAGAAAGACAGTGGAATGTTTTCTGATTGCCTTCTTGATGAAGAATTGATGAAAAATTCAGAGTTTTCCTTCTCTTAGATTGGTTGCCACCCAAGGGTAGAGAAACCATTCTACTCTGCTATTTGACCCATATCTAGTGGTGGTTGGGGTAGGAAACATGGAAACATAGATTCATGTCTTTCCTATGGGCATTAGTATGAAAGTAAGTGCAACAGACCAGCCCAGAATTTGAACTAAGCTTGTCAATCCCACTTTCTGTGACAATATTGGTTACCCTACTAGCTCATCCTGATTCTAGGACATGCATAATTACATATGCATAACATAGGTTTTAAAATCTGAACCTTCACTTAAAGAAGTGTGAAAATTTGTATTTCAGTATGTAAATCAACTTTTTAAAAAATACTTCTGTATTAGTTAAGGGCTGAGATAATTTTATCACAGCCTTCTTGTAATTTCCTATTTTCAAGAAATGATTTTAAATTGTTTGTTAGATTATATTACTAAAAGAATTCGATTTTACTTACCTGGTAAATTTTGAACAAACGGTGGTGTGTTTCGAATTAAATTAATGGTAAGGGTTGATGTACCTGCTTGGTTTTCTGTGCTGCATTTTATGAGAAGCATGTAAGAAGGTGTAACATCATATGATAATTTGGCATTAGCGCGAAGAAAGATGCCATATGAATCTGAAAGTAATATATCCATACAATTTGAGATTCTTGGGATAAATGCAAATTTAGATTTTTTTCTGTTTTCACCTAATAAAGACATACTCAACACAGTCTCTTGTGAATTTATAACTTTTTTCTTTATGTTTAATCATAGCATAATCTTCTAAGAGAGTGATATCAAAAACATAAATTCTCTCCAACTTTAGCTTAACAGAAAAAAAACTTCTAATAGAATGGTGTTGCAATAGAATGGAGTGACAATAGAACAGTGTTTTAGAACTGTATTTAAGATTCAGCTCAATTAAGCTGACTAAATAGTTAATTCTATGGTTTTGTGACCACAAAATGCTGAATTTCAAATTAAAATTTTATTAGTGCAAAAAGATGCAGTAGTAGTTTACAAGCAAATGAATGAATGAACAAAATAATCACAGGCAAATAATTAGAAATTAACCAGTTCACAAATTGTCTCCCATTTGGAGAAATGGGAGACAATTTGTGAACTGGTTAATTTCTAATAATATCTTGTTGTGCCAGGTTAGGGTAAAATGTACATGATTTTATGTTTTCATACACAGTCGCGAAATAATTGCATATATCAATTCTTCAAAGTAGCATAATCTGTATCCTGAAAACATTTCTACTAGCAGTGAAACCATCATGGTTTCAAATGTTACAACCACTCAACATTTCATAGCAGCCTTCATGATACGCCAACATTCCTTGAGTGAATTTAGAAATTCAGCTTCTTTTAATTTGATGGTAAAAAGATGTAGAAGATTTTTAACTCAATATGTTATAAAATTGAAATTTCTTTTTATCTAGTAATTTGACAGAACTATTGAAACCTAATAATCAGATAAAAGCACAAATTGCATTTATTTTTTATTTGTAAGATTGCTTAAGAGGATAAATAACATTTATTTTCACATGAATATCATTCTAACAAATAGAAAATATCTACATTTTACTGTAAAATTTAATTTAAGTTTTTATTTGTGTAGTTTGAAAAATCTCACCACTTTTTGGGACTGTTGGTTTCATGAGAAAAGGACATTGTGGAGTTGTCTTATTCAGCAAAAGGCAGATGAGATCTGATTGTCCAGATGTATCAGTGACATTGATTTCAAGAAGAAGATTTTCATGAGTTGTATCTTCATGAATTTCAACTTGAGTTGGTAAATTATGGAATACCAAATGCTACAACAAAATCATTCACTATTAATTGACTGAGTTGGCTAGAATAAGATATATTGAAATTATAAAGCATGTCTATTTAATTATTTAAATTTGGTTACATAAACAAAAATATTATTGATATTCAAAATTATGAAAATTTATATCCAAATTCTTAAATTTTCTCCTCATTACTTCAGAAAGGAAAAATCCTTAATTGAGTTTTATAGCATCAATTATTTTAATTAGAAGTTCAAATCATACCTGATTGTTTAAAAATATCATTAAGGCCAATTGTAGAAATACTGGCTTTTCAGAAAGTTTGACATAAGTAATTAATAAATGTTGATCAAATGAAAGAATTCTTAAAAATGAAGGAACAAAAATATAAACTATTAATCAAAAAGTTTTATATTTACCTGTTGTTGAAGAAGCACACCATGATCCGGTGTCTCTTTGACAAAGATATCTAACATTGTGTCAGTGTACATCCCACATAAGTCAGACACTCGAACAGCTAAATTGTAAATTCCAGCAATGGACAAGTTCGAAGAAATATGAATTTCTCCTGAAATGCAAAATAAATTCATGTTATTCATTATTTATGTACATTTTCTCTCTTTCTTTCCAATTTGAATTTCACTCAAAATATAGTCCAAATTTTATTTGATTAAGTAAAATGGCCTAAAATGTTTCATTTGCAAAAGTCATTGCACTGTCATAAGAAAATATAGCCATATGATGAAAGAATTCCAAACTTATTAATCTCTATTGGTTATTGATGTAATTTGTGCTGCTACAAAGAAAGCCTATAGTAAATTTGTTGTGAATATAACTCAATCTGATACCATTATAAATGATTGACAAAATATAGCATACAATTTAGAAATACAAAAGCTTTGTAGAATGAAGTTAATAACAGAAAATAATTGTTTACATGAAATTTTTAATTTCAAACTTAATATCCTCTGCTACAACAATTTGCAAAATTGCCTAATAACATTGAAAAGACTAATTAAAATAGCTTGTTTGGACAACTGGACATCTTCTTCATATACTTGTTGTTTTAAAGCCATTATTAACCAAGGCATAATCTTATGTGAGGAATTCAGCTAATTTTGTGAAATTATTTAAGGAACTATCCATTTTATAATCATTAATGGGAAGTTTTGATGCAGTTAACCTATTTACTAAGACACCTACATAATGAAGCCTTACATATCTTCCATGACAAGCTTGAAAATCACCCTGGTCTGAGGACTCGTAAGAGCATCACTTTTAACAATTTAATGAACATGCTAACATCTTTTGTTTGGATCTGATATTCATTGTTAAAAAGAATGCTTAACCATGTGATTTCTACTTTCTCTGTTGATTGCTAACAATTACAGGAATTTTTATTGCAGAAAGTTTGATACTTAATTACATGATCGCATAAGTGTTTTTTCTGCAAAAATATAAATGGAGAGACCATTGTGAGGCAAGGTAAAAAAATAAATAATTTTTTAATATTGTGAAAAAGTTAGGGCCTTTATTTCTTTGCTTCTTTGTAGCAGTAAACGCAGACAAGGACTTTTATTTAAAAATATGAGGAATTAAATAAGGTATATTTAATGAATAGAAACAATATTTCAGAAATGAAGTAGATGAACTAGAAAATTATTGTTTGAAATAAATGAAATGTTGAACAAAAAGAGTTTTGAGCAAGAAAAGTGCATGATTGTGAAATTTCATGTGAACTAATTTCAAGCAATCTTTTATTTATTTGTCTTTCTGGTGTTGGGAGGATATGAAAATTGAATCACTGTTCATAGTTTCATTTGGCAGTTGGGACAGGACTGCCCTGTCTGCTGTTTTCCACATCTATCTACTGGGGCAAGGTAGCTTCCCGAGTTTGTTGCTGGAAAGACACTGGATTCATAGTGTTGCAGGCAGTATATACATTGGTGTTTGAGTTGGGAAATACGTGTCTCCTGGTATATTTATCCCACAACAAAAATGGTGGACTCTGTATGTGAGTCTACATAATAAATTTACAAAGAAACAACTAATACCAATTACAAACAAACAACAATGTATTATTAACAAGACAAAAGTTACATTGTTGCAAGTGACAAATACAATGATATTGTATGCATGTGAAAAATACAATGAATATGCATGAAAACATTTAAAGACTGGTGAAATGTTTGTGTATGTAAAAAATCCTAGAGAAAATGAAGTTGTGTGTGTGCGTGTGTGTGTGCATTTCCCAATAGGAAACACATTTTCGCAATAAAACTATATTCTTGAGTGTCTAAGGAAAATAGGAAAAAGAGAACGATAAAAAATATTACAGGGTATTTTTAGTCTTGGAAAGCATCCCCTGGGCTTTTTTTTTAGGAAGATAAGGGGAGTAACTCCACAATATTGACTGGTTAGTATTTTTTCAAAAAAATGTTGAAATTCTTCTCTTGGGTCTCTTTTGATCCACTTCCAGTGATCAAAAAGAGGCTGAGATTCACCTACTTTTTATTTGATTATTGTTCTTGGAGGTAAACACTTCCAATTTGAGCTCCACAAGATATAACCCTACGTTCACTCTGCTAAAGACATTGGTTTGGCTTAAGTAAGTGGATGATATTTTTACCTTATGGCCCTATCAAGAGGATGTATAGCTCCTACTGAATCATACCAACTTAGACTTTCCATACAGATCACAATGGAAAAGGAATACAAGAACAAACTTACTCTTTTGAACATCTTAGTTACTCGCAAAAAGGTAAGGTAGTACTAGTGTTTACAGAAAACTTAGCATACAGGGTTATATTTAACTTTGAATCTAAGCATCCTTTCTGTATTAAGGCACTGGTTCATTAGCAATGATTTAATGAACCTGGGAAGAAAGTACACTCCAAAGTAATAACTATCTGTCTTTGGATGTTTTTTGTGAGGAACAGGAAGAGAATATCCCTTATGTAAGAGGGATGGTAAAACAGAATGGATCCAAAAGTTACAACATCAGAGTGGGGTTTAGTAGTCACAACATTGTTACTAGATTTGGCTCCTTAAAAGAGAAGCTTCTGACTAACAGTGAGATAGAAATATCTGATTTGGTGGACTATGTATGAAGAGAGAAAGGTACATGTTACCTCCTTTTATACAAAGTCCAGATAAATTGATGGAAAGAAAAGTTGTGTGAAAAGTCAGTTGAAAGAAGAGACAGATATTGGATTGTCAGTCGGTGCATAATTTAGGCATGCATGAATTTCAACATAATGTGGTTTTCTTTGCTTAGCATAGTAGGTGTAAAGGAACTACCTTAGGTATATTTTTGAATTATCTGGGTACTTGGTGTAGCCAGCACTGCTAAAATGGATTAGTCTGATTAGTATATTAACAGCCATTTTTCTGTTGCATTTTTTTCTCATGGAATATACCTAATGAGGATTAGAGTATACATCAGCCAAAAAGTAAACAAGTATATGCAGGTGCTCAGTTGTCAATATACTAGTGGGTATGTTTGCAAAATATCACTTCTATTAAAACCTGATGTGATTGATGAATAATTTTTCAGTATCATTCAAATATTTTATTCTTTAAGATGCGTAAATGAAAAATCTTGTCATGATCATTTGCTTTTATGTAGAATTTATTTGTATACAAATTTGATTTCCACTTTGAAGTTTAAAAAACAAGATAAAAATCACCTGAAAGTGCATCAACTTCAAAATACTTAAACCTGTCGTCTGACTTTAAAAGAGTAAAATTCATTACATCTTGCCCATCTGCATCTGACCCTGTGAGATTTACCAAAGAAGTGCCACTTGGTGTATCCACTTCGATATCAACCATTAGTGGTGAGTCCTGAAACACTGGAGCATTTCCTAAGAAAAATATTTAAAATAATACATTATTCTGATTTTGGTTATCACTCAGGAAATAATTTAAGTAATTCTATTTAAATCCCATTTTTATCATCCACATTTATGTATATTAACATTATTATTATTGTTATTATTACTCAAAATTCCTAAATATAGTTTTATCTAGAAATGTTTACAGAATAATTATTTGGCAAAATGTTCTTTTTTAAAAAATAAAAAAGAATTTAATACAAATATTATAAGAAATACTGGGAGAAGTAATAAGCATTAAAACTTGAAAGTTCAAAATAAAATAAAACTGAATGATCCACAAAATGTGAATTTTCTACCACAGATCCTGTTTGTGTTATGGAAATCCAATATTGTTTCTTAATATTTCAAAAAGATATTTTGATTTATAATGAAAATAAATAAATGTTGTATATTGATACCTGATGTGAGAGAAATCTTAACTGCATAAGCTCGGTCAGATATGACATTGAGGGGAAATGTGAAAAGTTCTCCAGGTTTCAACAATGGCATTTGAGGTGTAGTGAAGATTGTATTTCCAAACATTTTTTTCTTATACATGATCATATCAATATCAGAATATGACCTACAATACAACAAATGAATGCCTAATTGAAAATCAACAATATATCAAAATCGTAACAGAAGAATTATTACTTTTCATTCAATTGATGAATGAATATACGCTTAAGACTAGCACAATAAGCAACAAATAACTGAAATGTGTGATGACAAAAAAGTGCTACATAATATTTCAAATTTCAGTTACAAAGTTAATATGAAATCAGCAATGAAACAAAAATGTACTTTTGCAGTACATTTTCATCCTTAGAGAGATGTGAGTATCAAAGATTCTAATTGAAATTTATGACATAAAGTATTACATGAATTTGTATGCATTTTGGCAAACATGATACTAGCCAAGAAACTCATTAAACTTCATATTATAATTGAATATAACAATGAAATAGCAACTGTATATTGATAAATTAATGAGTAAATGTTGTAAATAACCAAAGAGAAAATGATATTGCAATAGAAAAGATTAATAAATATAACTTCATTTTGGCATTACAAGCTATAGGTTTTAACTTCTCTGAATGTCCTTTCAGAACATATGTAATCATGGCTCTCTATATATTCTTTTCTTTATTATTTGTGAATCATCATGCCTTCTTGGAAAAGATAGTATTAGGTTAGATAGCCCAGTCTACTCTGCTATTTAACTCATAGCTGGGAGTGGGGAAGAGAAAGGTTCATATTTTTCCCCAAGGCTGGAATTTGAACTCTGATTGCTAATTCTATTTTCTATACTGATAGTTGTTATATAACCAGCACATCTTAGGTTTTAATTAGGTGTTCCATAAAGGTAGCACTCTATCCAGATTTGGTTATGTTCAAATAAATGAAAACACTGGCAGTATTAGATGTAATAGTTTTTGAATTTCCTGCACGAAGCACAATAGAACTACATTAATATGTTGCCTATTTAACAATTGTAGAACAACGACCTAAGAGTTGTGAGGTTATAGAAGTGAGATGAAACAAATACTAGTGTCATACCTCCAATTTCTTCAATTCTATAAATAGAGCTAATTATATCTTGGTCATCCAGTCACACTTACAACAAATTTAAATCCAGCCTCTATCTTTTGAACTTTTTGATGCCTCCCCTAATCCACACTAAATTACCTCAAGAAGCATGTGAGCAAATTGCGTGACATAATCACAATTTTTTTATCAATGACGACACATGACTTCCTACTTTTCTGACCCTAGCTTATCACATAAAAGGCAAAATATACTTTCAATTCTTAGAAGCTTTCTTTTTTTTTCAACAAAATGATAAAATTAATCAATTTATATTACAATTTTTAAACTATCATGAATTTGTACCATAATTAATTTCTTACTTAATTTTTATGATTCAGGATAAATTTTCAAAATCTCCATTAAGATCCATGTTAGTGAATCTCTGTTAATTGTTAACAGAGATTCACTAACATGCTTGTAGTTAGGTAGGATCTATGAGATTAGAAATAAATAAAAATGTTGTCAATTACAGCATTACATAAATTGACTTTTGATAAAAGGAAAAAACAAGCATTATTCTTCCAGTTGTAAACACATTTATACAATTGTTTTTATAAAATATTGTGAAATCTCTCCTCTTTATTTTTTACTGTGAACACATTATTTTTTAATACAGCATGAAACATTTTTTCTGTTCTTAGATCCACACTTGTAGATTGATGATTTCTCGACAAAATATGTTTTATCTTTGTTCGAAATCAGTATGGCTGGAAATTGACAGAAAAGTCATTTTTACTATGATAAATTTGAGTAAATGATGTTCAGTAGTTGAAATTGTAAACTATGACAAAGATGTAAGCAATTAATCATTAGATTAAAAAGTTAGTTCATTTTTAAATCAAAGAATGCTTTCTTACCATCCAATAACATCACCAGTATTTACTGCAATATATTTGGAAGGAGGCAGAGAAACTGCAATTAATTTGTCCATGTTTTCTATCAAAAATAGAAAAAAAAACAAAACACAGTGCACATAAAATAAATACTTTTATTTTAATACTGAGGATAATAAATGGTAAAAATATACTTTGTCATTGCAATTCATTTTAAAGTACAGATCAGAATGCCGCTCAATTCTCTGAAACTAACAAGTACTAAGCAGCCTCCTGAAATCGGTATCATGTAAGTTAAAACTTAAAATAATCATTGGTTAAACCTTTTTCCTGATAATGTATCCCTATTGTTAATTTTATCATTGATATATATAAGTCACTTACATTAATAGCATAGTTGTCCTAACCACACACTTTATCAAAAACGAGCCACATGAATTTGAGTTAATTATAATTTATGAAGGTCATTGAATAAGACTATCATGGAAAATGTTTGGAGGTTGAGAAAGCATAATTCTGGAACCCATAGAAACTCAAATGAAAAAAAGTTGTGGGCAATCATGGCTCTCCACATCTACCTGTCTTTTGTTGCTCTAAGTAAATTTTGCTCCACTTACTATCCCTCTTTGTTCTTGTTCTGTCATTCATTTACTCAATATCATTAAGCAGATTAATTAAATTGTAAATATTAGTTTCCTTGTAGTTTCTATTAAGTCTCTTCTGTGAGGAAATTGTTCAGTATTCACTGCCATATAAGATATTTGATATTACATAGCAGTTCAGCACACTTTTTCTTCTTTATTTTTCTTCCTTTCTTTCCTATCTCTTAAAATTCTTAACAAAGGCATATTTCATCATTCCCATATGCTTTTGGATTCGTGTTACACATTCTGTGATTTGTATTATATTTCCTAGATAGTTAAATGTTTATACTGGTATGATTTTAAGTATTACCAATATGTAGCTCACACTTTGTACTGTTTCTTTTACTGACAAATCATACATTCTGTCTTATAGTTAATAGCTAGTTCTTCTTTTTTTTTACTAACTTGTGTACGAGTCCTGTCAAGTTTTTTTCTGAGTCTGCTATCAACACAATACTTTTTCTTTCTATGTTAAGATAATGCCCACCAGTAATAAATCTTGGTAGTTCTTCTAGTTGTCTTAGTTTCGTCTTACTGTAGAGGTTAAATAAATCTGATGAAAAAATACAATTTTGTCTTAATCCTCTTTCTATTTTTGCATATTTGTTTAATTCTTTTTCTATCCACTTGCAAGTTGTTTATTCCCAGAAGAGGTTCCAGACTACCTTTTCCTTGTAAATGAATCTATTGTAATATTTCAAGTTGCTCTTCCTATCAAATGTTATTTGTGCAATCAATGAAACATAAGTATAGGTCTTTTCATGTTTACATTTCTCCCTCTGAGAGCATTTTGATCTTAAAAATAGCATTTTGTTGAATGTGTAGTATTGGCTGAGAAGAAGAATATTTCACAGTATTCAGCAAAATTGCAATTACATTTATCATTCATATAGAAAATTTTATTCATATTTATGTTCATTTTCTTGGTATTTACAATTCCAAGAATGGGAAAGTATAAACATTTACTTACTTTTCAATTTAACATATGTTAAAAGCATCAAAGTCATTAGAAAATCCATATCAGAAACATACAGAGAAACATATTATTTCTGGAAAATTTGACAAAAGCACCTTAGAAGGTGAACAGCATCAAACGTGATTTCAGTGCTTTGTGAATCGCTTCTATGGAGGAATGTTGATTGGTTAGATATACAAAGAATTTTCTTTTCTTCATGAGAATTCAAAATGTATTTGGCAGTTTAATTAAAAATGTTTATAATGCCTTTAAATTTTCATATCATTTTCAAAAAAATTCCTTTAATAAATAACATATCATTTTATCCAATTAATTTTAATATCAACTTTAATACTCAAGAAATATTTTCAAAAATTTACACGAGCAAAATGGATTTCTAAGATCTTTAATAGACTGAGAGCAATTAATTCAAACTTATATATATCACAAGTAGTTTATGAATGTGATTATTACCCATAAACACAACACTATCTAACGTTTTAAATATTTCTTATGTTCAGAAAGTAAAGAAATATGCACTTGCCTTTGGAAACTGTAATGCTGGTCTGTCCTCTGAGCTCGTATGTAAAACTGTTATTACTGAATGGGCGCCAGACCTGCATTTTCACAGTGCCAGCATTCTTCACATAGAGCTCCCACTTTGAGATATGGCCACAACACTCAATTGTATACATTGGATCAATAACTAAGTAACCATATCCTAAAATAAATGGGTCAAAATAATAAAAAGTTAATGAAATAATGTGTGCGTTCAAAATTAATATACTGACCAAAATCAATAGACATCCCAAGTATGTGATCATCTGGTGGTTACAGTGGGATATATGGTTAAGATTTTGGTGAGCAATGGCTATTTGAATCTCTGCATATTCACACAAATGTCTGTGTGCAAAATATCGACATTCCCGCACATAAATTCATGTGCTGATAAAGCAATGTGGACACATGTGTGGTCACTTGTAAAATGTATAGCTCAAATATAACAGCTGACTATTTTCTAAAGTTTAATTTTTTGTAACATTTCATCTAAAAGTAACTCAATATTTGTATTTAAAAAAAAATGCAATTTAATAAATTTGAGTAGGAAAATTTAGTTTAAATCATTCAAGTTATAACATGATATACTCACAGGCATACACAAATGCATATATATATATATATATATATATATATATATATATATATATATATATATATTCATGCATGTTTCATTAAATAATATAGACAAGTGTTGTCTATTTTATGTAAATTCTTTTCATAACGTCTGGTAAGCTTAATAACATTATCATTAAACAAATTAAATGTTAGTGTTTTCATTCAAATGTAGTGTCAAGCATCATGAAAGCGAGTTTGTGGTGTGACCAACATAAATATTATTTAATTCGTTGGAGATACAATCTCCCAAAGGGCACTTGAATTTATAAACTATGTTTGTTTTTTGCAAATCGCTAACTGGGAACTACTGAATTTTGGCAAAATGAGCATAACACAAAAAGGTTCTTGACAATACTGGGTCTTTTGAGTCCCTGTACCATTCTGTGCATTTAGGTAAACAAATATTAAGTAAGGTAAATACGAATTTGAATAGGAATTAAATAATCTTTATTGAATTAATAGCTGGAAACTGGAAACATTATTGTAAAGGAGTTGCAATTCATGACAGTATTTTTTTGAAGATTTGATTTCAAGGGAAAAAAATTGAAATTAATGTCAAGCAGGGATTACAAAAATTAACAGAAAAATTTTACATTAATTTTAGAAAAAAAAGGAGGAAGAAAAATGTCTCTTCTTCTTTTTTCTTTGCTGGAATCTGATCGTTGCTTTTCTTGTGGCAGCATTAATAAGCGTAAAAAAGAATCAAAAGATTTTCAAATTGTCAACGGTCTTTTCATTTATCTTGCGTGGGATTGACTAGAAATGTGCTTCAGCGTCTCTTGTTGTTTGGAGTTGTTCACATTGTCTGTCTCTCTCGGCTCTACAAGATAGTGTGAAAAAAGATCAACATAATGAACTGACCCAAATAGATGCCAGTGAAGTTTTTGAGAGCAACCTCACTCCTTAGGCAATTCCGGAAGGTGCCTTTAAAAATCCCTAAATCTGTCAGAATCCCGGCAGCCGATGCCTTGGCTACTGCCATAGACCAGGCACTTAACTTGAACAGCTCGCTTGACTGGGATCACCTTTTCTCTTTCGCAACACTTGTGCTCGGCATTCCTTACAATAAGGACCCTACATCATCTGTCTCATCTATTATGAAAAATAACATTTCTTTATTCAATTCGTCTAAAATAAATGCCACCGAATTTTCTAATCTTTCTAATCCTAATAGATTTCATCCTTCATCTACAGTCGACGATTCTAAGAGACTCCGTGCCCTCGTCAATGCTAAGTTGATCGAGGGTGATGTCTCAGCTGCAGTTAGAGTATTGGCCTCATCCGATACTATACTAGCTACTACACCAGAAGTTCTCACAGCTCTCCGTCGGAAACATCCTGCGCCACCATCAGATGTCAGATTTGTTCAGATGGAAAACAATGATTCAAATATTGAAATCTCAAAGGAAGCAATGGTTGCCGCTCTGAAGTCTTTCTCGGGAAGCAGCAGTGGAGGTGTGGACGGCCTTCGACCTGGTCACATCAAGGACTTAATTTCTGCCCACACTGCCGAAGCTGGTGAACATTTGAAAACATCCATAACAGCTCTTATTAATACCCTTCTCCGAGCTGAGATACCCCAACATGCTCGCGACTTAATATTTTCAGCCAACTTAACGGCTTTAAAAAAAAAGACGGAGGTATCCGCCCTATCGCTGTTGGTAACATTTTTCGTCGTCTCGCGGCAAAAATTGCTTGTAGAGTTGTTGTGAAGGAGATAGGGCATGAATTGCGACCTGTCCAGCTCGGGGTAGGCATACAGGGCGGATGTGAAGCCGCGGTTCATGCCACAAGATCATTTTTCGAGAATACATCACCTGTTTCCCCCCGTATCTTATTAAAATTGGATATGAAAAACGCTTTCAATAGCATCAGAAGGGATCATACCCTGGAAGTTTGCCATCAACGGACTCCTTCCATATTTAAACTGGCTCATCTTTCGTATAGTCATCCAAGTATGTTGATCGCCTCCGATAATATTATCTCTTCTGCTACTGGAATCCAGCAAGGTGATCCACTTGGTCCGCTACTATTTGCGATGGCTGTTGACGGGGTAGCTCGTTCCATCGCCTCTCCTTTCAATATATGGTATCTTGACGATGCAACGTTGGGAGGATCCATCGAGGCCGTAGCTGCTGACCTCCGACGAGTTATTCCTGCTTTATCTCTGCTTGGACTTGAGATTAACTCGTCCAAGTCAGAGATAATAAACTTGAATTATAGTGCAGATGATTTCGAGAGTGCTATCCGGGATATCAGACTCATCCTTGAGGATATAAAAATAACACCTAAGGAGGAATTACATATTCTTGGTTCTCCAGTCTTTCCAATGGCCATTCGAGAGTGTTTGGATACTAAGCATGTCATTCTAACAAGAATGACTGAGAAATTGCAATTAATTGATGCACACCAGCCCTCTTCCTCTTGAAGAACAGTTTTTCGCTACCGAGTTTCCTCTACACTCTCCGAAGTGCCCTTGCTACCTCGAACAGGATTTCTTAAATGAGATAGATATCACAATTAAGAGATGCGCGGAGTTAATTTGCAACGTTAATTTCGACGACACAGGCTGGAGGCAGGCAAAGCTCCCTTTGAGTTTCGGAGGCCTGGGCCTTCGATCAGCGGTAGATTTGGCCCTTCCAGCATATCTTTCTTCACTTTCGTCCAGTCATGAATTAATTGATGAGATACTCGGTGGATCGTCTCAGTGTTTCTCAGGTAGTTCTTTCGAACAAGCTTGCAGCGTCTGGGCCCAAGAATTACTTTCTATCCCACTAGACACATCAAAACAAAAAAGCTGGGATAAAATAAAATGCGAGGCCAATTTTACTAATTTGAGGCTCTCTCTGGATCAGCATCGCCTCGCCTGTCTACTATCTGCTTCACAACCGAGTAGTGGCGCCTGGCTCAACGCAGTGCCCTCTTCATCTACCGGTACCCTTCTAGATGATGAGTGCACTCGGGTCGGAGTCGCGATCCGTCTTGGACTCAAATTATGTGAGCGTCACAGATGCAGATGTGGAGCTTCCATCGATGAGTTTGGTTTGCATCCTCTCTCCTGTCGTCGTAGTGCCGGCCGCTTTCCACGGCATGCAGCAATAAACGACATCATCAAAGAGGTTTGGATGCAGCTGGGTTCCCTTCCCAAATCGAACCCGTAGGCCTCGACCGTGGTGATGGAAAGCGGCCGGATGGCATTACCATTTTCCCTTTTAAAATGGGGAAGTCGTTGATTTGGGATGCGACCTGTGCGGATACATTTTCGACCGGTAATTTGATCAGGTCCGCGGTTGAGCCGGGGTCCGTCGCCCGGGACGCAGAGATAAAAAAATAGTTAAATATTCTTCTCTTGCTGATAGATTTATTTTTATTCCTGTGGCAGTGGAGACTTCTGGGGTTATTGGCCCTCGTTCGAAGGCGTTCCTTCGGAGGATTGGTGCGATTGCGTCTCGATTAAGGGACGAAAAATGATTTTCTTCTTGCATTCTATTAAATTTTAATATAATACTCATGCTAGATAACCAAAGCTAAAGTTTACCCAACAATATTATCATTCATAAAAGTGATATACATACTATGTATATTATGACCATGTCAGAAAAGTGTGGCTTCAATATGAGTCAGTTGGCGTCATGGGCCTGATTTTGATTGAACCTATTTATTCTTGGAGAGACAACAGATGGCATTTCTCATCTATTTTTCTTTTTTTCTCGATCATTCCTTGTATTTTATTCTGTTCCCTAAATTTGTAACCTAAATGTCCACGTACATATATAAGCATATGGATTCAGCACTGATTGCAAAAATATTTTATCAGTAGTTTGAGACTACATTTTACATATCTTCCTAATTGATTTATGATGGAAATGTTCTAAAACCACATTTATGTAATGTTAATTGTTCATTTACATCCTTATTATTAATTAATACAATTCTTTTCATATAGTCATTGTTATGTAGAGAATTCAATTCAGTAATATACTGAAATTATTACAAGTCTTTCAGAGTAGCCCCCTTTGAATGGGCCATTTGGTATTGTTACAACAATCCCTGTGACTGGCTGAAAAGAAACCAATCAGAAGGCCCCTTACTAAAGCTGCTTCATCCTGATCTGTGCGCTATGTTTGAATCTTTCTTTCTCTTTCTCACGTTGACTTTCAATGAGTAACACGCACAAAAAAACTGCCTCCCAGAAAAAAACTTCACCAACAAATCTGTGGAACTCAGGATTGTAGCACTTACTCCACATGAAGAAATATCTTTTCAATCCTCAGGAAGCCCGAACGCCAAGACATCACTAGCCACCGATACAACGACAAGAATTGCAAGATCTCAAAGAACTGTTAACAGGATGTTATTTTTCTGTGACAAGATAACTCCATAAAATACTATTTTTTTGCAAAACCATTTTTTGTAAATCTCCTTCCTTTCTCCTTTTCTTCCTTTCTCTTTTCCTCCTAAAAGGTTTGAATCTCATTCTTTTTTCTCATGCCATGTTACGTCACTGAATTATCCTTTTTTTCTACAGTGGTAATTATTATCTTTTTAAACAAACTTAAATGGGTGAAATACCAACAAATAACTCACATGAAATTACAATAATAAAAGAAAAATTAGAGATTTTATGGAAATATCTTGAACTGGCCGCTTAAGTACACGTGAACAAATACTCTTTTATGCAATATGACAGTAATTTAATATCTTCTATATGCCGTGTCCCTTCAGGGCATTGGTGATCATGGCCCTCCACAATTCCCTGTCCTTTGTAGCTCTTCGGAAACTTTCTCTTTTTGTTATATATTCTAATTTTTGTTCTGCCAAACATTTACACAAACTCATTAGGCAGGGTTATGTGTTGCTTTCCTCTGTCCCTTTTGACTTCTCTCTGCTCTGTGTGTCAAATTTTCCAAGTCCTTCTTCCTCATTATGTCTCCCAGAAATTTCAAATGTCTCTTTCTGATGTTAAATATAGGTGTCCTTTTTGTTTCTATTTTCTCTAAAAGTTTGTTGTTGCTCCTTTTTTCAATTTATAGTATTCTCAGCATCCATCTATAGAATCACATTTTTACTGCTTCAAGCCTCTTCTTCATCTGTGAGGAGATTGTCCAGCATTCACTACCATACAGGAGGACTGATATCGCATAACACTTCAGTACTCTTTTCTTTGTTTCTCACTAAATTTTTCTGTCTTTTTAATACATTGCTTAAATTTGAAAGGCATCTTTCGTTATCCCAATGTGCCTTCAGATTTCAGTATCGCACTTTCCATCCTTTTTTAAAACACTTGCCCGATATTTAAACTGTTGTACTTATTGATTTTGGTATCTCCAATTTTTAATTTGCATGTTGAGCTGTTCTTTTTGCTGACAACCATGCATTCAGTCTTCTTGCAGTTGAGATTTAGTCCTTTCTTCTCGCTTTCCTTCACTACTTTCTTGTAGTTTCCTTTCTGTATCTCCTGTCAGAATTTGATCTACTAGAATTTTCACTTACAGGCATCTCTGGGATTTTAAAGATATAACAGGGTGCTAACTCCGGTTCAATATTTTCTGTATGAAGGAATAGAATGAGGTGGTAACTCCGGTTCAACGTTTTAATGCATGAGAATGCCTCATTACTATCTGAAGCAGGAAATAATTAAGATTAAACAACTCTGTGAAACAAATTAAGTGTCAAGGAGAATAAATAAAGGACTGATTAAAAATAATTAGAAGCCATAAAATGAGTTTGCACAAGCCTCTAGAAAGATTTGAACCTGAAATAAACCAAGTAGTGTTAATTAAGATTTAGCAAAACTAGATTTATTCCAACCTACACAGTTGCCTCTGGAGCAGTATAACAAGATTTATAGTCTTCTAAAATTTCCCAAATTCCAAAGAAGAATTCTCGCTATATTCATTTAAAATCAAACTATCGAATTCCACAAACATTTATATCATTACCAAAAATTAAAGCTCATAGGCTGGGGCCTAACCACATTCCATGAAAGGTCATCTGTTTATAATAGTTCCATAGATGTTTCCTTTTTTTCTTTCTCTATATGACCATACAAACTTCACATAATAAAAAATATGCACTTGCTTCCAGATATAATAAGGAAGAAATCATGGTTACCACTCCTGAAATTTTAACAATATACTGAATGTTTAGTTTTTATAAAGGAATGTTATCAATATACCTTTGAAAATCAGTGTTCCTTTTGGTATTTTTTGAAGGGAGCCAAAAGTAACAGATATCAGAAGGAAGCCAAAGAGTAAAGCGTCCAGAATTTTGTAATAAACAAAGACAGTGAAACAGGTTTAAATAAATTAATTTTATTATAACACCACCTAGCCTCAGAAATTCAGATAAAATAGTTTAATTTTAAAAGAAATGTTTAGAAACGTGGACAATATAAGCGAAGCCTCAAATTAAATTATTTTTGCATGTAAATGTAATCAGTATTCTAATTATGAGTTAATGTCAACATTCAGATAACAATAACGTAAATTCATTTTTTTCAATCTTGTTTTATGACAAATTTTAACATTTTTGATAAAATCTTTTATTCCTATAAATTCATAGCATCAGTATCTATCTATATGTATAAAATAGAGGATGTCTATGTGCCTGTCTATCTGTGTGATACGTTTTTACTCGAGATCCATCCAACCGATTTTGACCAAACTTGGCACATACATTGTACAATGTAAGAGATAGGTTCTTAGTTTAAAAATCGATAATTTTTAAAAAAGCCAATAATCAATAAAGCCGATCAAATATCGATAAATTCAACCTTTTTCCTCTGATTTCGTTCAAACTCGGTATGTAGGTTACTTACATCATGATGAGCTCAATGATATCTCATTTTTAGTTCTACACCACTGCGTTTAGCAAAAAACTGTGAAAAATCGATTTCAACACACATTTTAAACTAAAAACTCCTTCAATTTTCAAGCAATCTAATAAAACAATAAGTTGATTGTTTAACAGTCGTTTAACTTCATAATTGAGTCTACCCATATAGTGAAAACCTGTGTAAATAGCGAAAAATGGCAATTTTACTGGTTCTTTCTTTTGTTGATCTTTCAACCAATTTTCATCAAATTTAACAATTGCTTTATAAATATATCCTCTTTTACCCCCCCCCCCGATAGCACACTGACAAATTTAATTTCAAAAACTCCAAAATAATTGTGGTCTGAAGTGGGTCTTCATGTTGCCTGTTTTGCGCCTTCTTGGTTAACTTCGATTGAATAAATGCAGACTACTTCTGTTATATCAGTAACTGCATTAATTCAAAATGTTTTTTTAATGAGAGTACCTTAAAGTAATTAAAGAAGATGAATGAAATCTGTTACATCTAAACATGATGCTGTTCTTGCTCCATTCTAATTGAATTAGGTAATTATCTGAAAGGAACATATCTAGAGACATGAGAGACATTGCTTGTCTAGAAAAATAGATTTCTCCTTACAATGCAATATTCAAAAAATCCAATTGCTCAAAAATCCAATTGCTCACTCTAGGATTACACACTAACACTTTGTCCAGGTTCCAAAAAGGTTTAGAATGCATTATAAAAAAAATGAAAAATATTTCTTGATATTTTTATTTTAGTTCTAATTCAAAGGTAATAAATCAAATATAATATTCCCGATTAGCAAAATACTTTGGTGTATTTCAAACTGAATTTAAATTGATTGGAATCATTTTTTCTCCTTATCGGTAAAATCAATGAAATCGTACATATTGACAAATCTGTCAACACAGCATAATTCTCTTTACTAAAAAGTCTTTCAAAAATAAAATATATATTTTTTGAAACATTATTTGAGAAAAAATAGCTGATTTAAAGTTTAATTAATTTGAATTGAAACAAATATTACTTTTAGATTTTTTTTATTAAGTATTTTTTGTTATACGGAAGTTAATGCTTTTTAAGTGTTGAAAAACTGATGTTTGGCAAATTTAAGTAAGGACAGAACTTGAATAAAATATAGATGACAGATACAACATGAACGCCCTTTATATATATATATATATATATATATATTGAACAATAAAAAATATTAAAAAAATAAATATATATATATATTTTTGATAAAAAGACAGACCACGTTAAGATTCCATGTAATAAGCTATTTCAATCTTAACGTGGTCTGTCTTTTATTCAAACATATCTGCTCTGAATTTTACATTGAGCTCTCTGGATATCATCCTCCTCAGGTCTACCCATACGGATTACCTAAATTTTTTTAAACTATATATATATATATATATATATATATATATATATATATTTAACTGCCTAGTAATCTTAAAAGTTTTAAGTATTTTAAGCATTCTAATATTTTATTGCATTTTAGGAACTTTAGTTTTTTAGCCTTACTTACGAAAATGCTTGTTGAGGAAATGTTAAAAAATTACCAAAACATTTTAAATTTACTATAGATACTGTTTGTATTTCTGATAATGCTGTGTATGGACGTCCGTATTTATAAAATGTCACACATTTATACACACATAAAAAATCAAAAATTCGTTTTAAAATACTTGGGATTAGCGATACAAAAACAGAATTTCACGAAATATCATAAAATGAAATAAGTATGTGGCGGGTGGTAACGGATTTAAAAAGAAAATATTTTTTGTTGTTTTTTTTTTAATTTGCTTTTTAAGCCCCGCAAAGAAAATCTATTGTAAATTTCCCAAATCATCATATTTCCGTGTAAATGCATAAACTCGAAAATAACGCCCAAATTTTGATAAAACCTATCGTTTTGAAGTTATCGACAATAAAAATTCGGACTCAGTCGCGTTCATTCTCCCGCCATTACGTTCTTGTTTAACTAAATTCACTGTTGAACACTTTACTCGCGGAGGCGTAATTAACGGCATATTTACTGCTTTTACCGATCTTACTCGTGTAAATTACTGTGCACCGTCGGAAAGCAATGACAAATGGACATGTTTTTAAGCCCTTTTTCTTCTGTGTCGAAAAATCAAATGGTACTAAACACGAGATCGCTAAAAAAAGAGCATAGCATGATGAAAAAGACGCCAAACTTGACGAAAACAAAATTTTATCGTCTAAATGTTTGTTATTATTAAGAGGAAAGGTCAAAGTATTTTTTTAGGTATTTTTTTTTTCCATTTTTTAATCGTTCCTAGCACGTCCGAAATTTTCGTTAAAAATCTAGTTTTTTTTTTTAGTCAGCAAAATTGACCATTTTTTCCATTTTAAAAAAAACTGGAAATCTGACTTTGAAATTTTTTTTAAATATCAATTATCATTTTTTCAAAACTTATTTTAAGAAAATCAGAAATTATAATGTTTATTTAAAATATTTTGAACCAAACTTAACTTAGCTTTTGTGCCAAAAAGATGTAATTTAAAAAATAAAACAAAGCAGGTCATAAACTTTCGCGTCTCTTGACATGTGATGAATGATATATTTACGAATTCCATGAGGCTAATTTGTTCTACGGAAGGAGAAAAGTGAAATAATTTACATTTAAGTGAACAAATTATTTACCTTTTTATTTTTAACGAAAACTTTCAGCGGTCTAATTTTTTTTTTTTTTTTTTTTTTGTACTTAGCTTTCACCTTTACGTTTATGATGCTTTATGGGAAATATATTATAAAGAAATTAAAATAAAACTGTTAAGAGTGACATTAAATTTCATATTTCTTAAGAAAGGTATCTAATTAATTTATAGGTACCTTTCTTATGAAATTTTATCAGAATTGTACATAAAATACTATAATTTTATGTACATTTATTACATTCTACTGTTATTTGTATTTGCATTCATTTTATTATTAATTTTGATATTTCATTTATGGAAAAATGTCATAACTGAGATTAATATAAAAAAATAAGATCATATAAATTTCATAAGATGATACTGATACTTGTAGGTACCCTTCTTCTCAGTTGAAATTGAAAAATCAAATTAACTTCTCCACACGTGTTTCGCAAAAGTAAAGGCCTTAACAGCGGAGAACAATGCTTAACTCAAATAATGCAACTTAATTATATTCTGGTTGGTCTTCCGTATTTTATAATTACAGCTCGATTATAAGCACAAAATTACATTTCTTAATTACTGGGGATCTTCTGATTAGTCAAAATGATACAATTTACAACACTAAAAAAAAGATCTATCTCATAAGGACACTTAGCCCGATGCGGATTTTAACTAATTTTATAATATTTTAACAACTTAAATGTAAAAAAATCTATTATAATTAATGAAATAACAAATAATTGTATTAAAAATTCATTTTTCATCGAAAAAATTTTTTTGCTTTCAGAAAATATTGTCCATATTCATAAAAACAACTAAAAAGCAAATAAAAGCATTTGAAATTAAATAATATCTTTTTTTATTGAGTTTTGTATGTTACAATTCAGAGCTGATTTTCAGGTACTGGGTATCCAATTAAAAAAAAAAAAAAAAAATGATTTGCATTCCTCAAAGCCCTGTGCTTTTAATTATTGTAATCACTAAAACCGATGCGATTGAATTTCTAGCGTTTTCATAAAATTAGTTATGGGGGGGGTAATAAATATTTAAAAAAAATATTTCTACCATGACTTTCATAAAAAAAATATTTATAATAATTTCGATCATCTGTGAATAGTTCCTGAAAGTTTCATTAACATCCGATAATTATTTTTATTTTTGCAAGATTTTTCAAAATTAATGTGTGTCATACCAAAAAAACGTGCTAAAAATTGTCTATGTTATTTTTTTACTAGTTCCGGTGATACAAATTTTTTTTTGTTTTTTTTTTAATCAAAATTTAGAATGTTCTAAAAAAGAAGGAAAAATTTTAAAAATAATTAAAAAAAAACTTTGGTCTTTCCTCTTAATAATAACATAAGCATTTAGACAATAAAATTTTGTTTTCGGCAAGGTTGGCGTCTTTTTCATCAAGCTATGCTCTTTTTTTTTTTTTAGGATTTCAAATTTTACCTAAATATTAAAATACAAATTTTTTTAAATAACAAATTTGACAATTCTTCAAAAACCTTTTTAAAAAAAAAAATCAAATGTTTACCTGGGGATCCGATATTTCATTCAAGAATAAAATGAAAGGTTTGTTTTTTAAATATTCAATTCGGAATAAAAAAAAAAAAAAATAAAATAAATATAAAACAAGGGCTTTTTTTTTCTAAGAAAATAAAACAAAAATGTTCTCTAAAATTCGTTTCAACTTTTCACGAAAAATTAACCAATAACTAAACTTAAAACTTTTTTTTTAAACCAACATGCTTAATTCTAATTAAAATAATAAAGGGCTTTTTTTTAAAAATTACAAAAGCCCCATTTTAAAAAAAAAAAATTAAAATGAATTAATTTTGCAAAATAAAATTATTTTAAAAAAAATGGAACGGGTCGTAAATTCTCTTGATTTTTAAATTTTTTTTTTTTTAATTTTTAAAATATTGTTAATATATATAAAAAAAAACCATATTTTTGTCAAAATTTAATGGAATTTTAAATAAAAGAACAATCTAATTTAAAATTGAAACATTTCATTGAATTTCTTAAAAAAATTTTTAACAAGCGATTTTTTAGGCTTTACGCAAAGACAATTTTTTAATTAAATAGATATTGATTATGTGTAATTTAAAATTTTTTCTATTTTGTAATGAAAAAAAATTTTTAAATAAATTTTATTTATTTTTCACTCATTTGTTTGAAATCCAAGTTCCAACTACACTAGCTTGTTTAATCAGAATCAATTATTACAAAAAATTATTAAAATTTTTGAACCATAATGTAAATCAGTCGGAGTCTGAACTTGTTCTAATGCAATTTGTGGTCGGAATTAATTTCAAATGTTTCCTTATTCTTTTATTTTTTATTTTGTTTTGGTTAAATCTAAAATATAAAAAAAAAAAAATTTATATGATTTTGAAAAAGGAAGCAGAAGATTTAAGTTTTTGTGGTGATGTTTAAAATATTCTGTCTTGTCTTTTAGAGAATGCAAGGAGGTTTAAAATTGTCTAAAAAACATTTTTAAAAAAACTAAAATTTTAGCTTGTCTTCTATTAGATGCAATACATTACTTTCCCCCATTTTTATTTTTTTCTGTTTTAAAGTAATTTCAAACTCTTTTTTTTTTGGGACAATGATCATGCACCAACATGTTGAATAAAGGCCTTTTTCAGTCTTTCCATAAAAACCAATTTAAAAAAATGTCAAAATTTTTTTGTTTATTTGCCATTTCCATAATTCCAGTTTGGCTTTGAATGCAACAATCTTATCTGTTGAAAAAAAATATTTGAAATTTTTCAAATATTTAAAAAAAGTTTGTTACATTTTAAATAAATCTAGCTTCATTGCAATCTGTTTGTCATTATGAAATGCAAAATCGTGATGATGGCTTTTCTGAAAATCATCAAAGTGTCTCTTAATAAATGATTATAAATTTAAAAGTTTGTTTTAATATTGAAAAGGCAACATTTTTAAAATAATGAAGACTTCTTATGTTCTGCATCCATCTCTTTTTTCAAAGCTGCTCAAACAGATTGAAATAAAAAAATGTATATATTTTATATTAATAAAAGCTGTCTTGGAAAAAGAAAAAATTTAAAGGTAACAACATTTTTTGGCTTTTTATTTTTTTACAACCTTAGACATAGTGAAATGGACTCACATTCAGAAACAACTTCCTTTATCTGTGTTGTAATACATCAAAGAAACACATCTGACAGTTATTAAAGCCATTCTGAATGCATACATTGATATAAAATGGAATATTAAGTGTTTAAATATATAATTATTCATTTACGAATAGTTCTGCAGCTAAATAATAACATAGGCAAAAACAATGCATGTAAAAAAAAATGTGCATATTTTCCTGAATAAAATCATCAAAACAAAAATTTTGGAATATTGTCTTGTTTTAAAGAGAAGATCTTTTTTAATTAAAGAATTGTTGTACCATTCAACAACTTGAATTAATCCTCTCAATAATGTTCCTCAAAATCTTGTTCATTAATTCACCTTGCTATATGAAAAAAAATATTTTTATAAAATTTTACCTTCCTTTGAAAAATATCACAAAAAATAATGAATAGCATTTTAATCAACTTTTTTAATAGTGGTCATCTACTTAAAAAATGATGCTTTCAGCAAAGACACATTTGTTGAAATGGTGGTCTTCAAATTGATTCTGTAGTGTTTCATGTTCAATTTTCTTTCTTTTAAAAATTTCCAGAGGCTTGTATTTTAAATGCAGGGTGTTTGCTTTCATCTATTTTGAAAATTCATTTTGAAGATGTCATAGCTAATTAAATCAAACATGTTATACAGAGGTTGTGTGGAATTTGAATCAACTGTTGTGAAAATTTTATGTAGGATTCTTGAAAATTTTCCAATAAAATGCATGCTACTTTCTTGATGGGTTTTTTCTCAGAACCAAATTTTCAAAGTAAAAATTCAACATTTGCTTTTGGTTTATTGTATGACTTTATTTTAAAAACTGAAAATTAGTCAAATTAGAATATTAGTTGAAAATTATTACAAATAAATAAAAATGTACATTAATTGTAAAATGTACAGTTAAATAGATAGTATTGAATTTTAAGAATATTGAATATTTAAATATTTTAAATTAAAGTCCTTTATTCTATTATATAATTTTAAACAATTTGATTATTTCTTTGTGGCCTGATTTAAATGATGGCTGGTAAATATTCTAACCCAACATTCATCTTTATTTAACTGAAGCAAAAATTTAATTAATTTTTTTTTATAAACTAAATTTTATATTTAAATTTATGAGATGAGTTATATCTACATTTGGGATAATATATCCTCATTTTGTTGTATGTCATCATAATATATATTTATTTATTATATTAAAATTGCCTTTTTCATAAATATTTTAAACTGAAATCTGAACAAAATGAATTTAAATTTATGTCCAATTTCTAAAGAAATTGCATTTATTTCTTTTAAGCTTCACATTATTGCTTTGCTGTTTCCTCATTTACTTTAAAAAAAATGAAAAAAAAATTATACCAAAAATTCACATAAATACTTTAATCCATGAAGCTATTGTCTTGTGGGAAAATCCTGAAAATTAAAATTTTTATGTTCTTTTTTTTATTTTCAAAATCTTTATAAATATTTTTTATGAAAATATTATTTAATTTCGAAGAAGAAAAACTTCCAAAAAAAAAAAAAAAACGTTTTTTTTGGTCTTTTACTTGTTTGTTTTTTTTTTTTTTTTTCGGTCAAGTTTTTAGATAACCATTCTTTCATTTGCTTTTGAAATTGAAAACTTTTCCGGGCTTTCTTCCATCATTTGAATCGCATTTTTTGCAGAACAAAAATTTTGTTTCCTTAGATTACTACAATTGTTTTGAGGATTTTACGTAGTTTTTTTGCTTTGATAGAATTTTTTGTCCCAAAGACTCAAACTGAAACTTTATATATTTTGTATAATAACAAATTGACATAAGTTGCCATAAAATTAATTTACAATTAATTATGAAATAAATGTGACCCATTCAAATAAAAATTCTGCTATAAGCATAAAAAGTATCCATGATTATAATTTTTTGCAATCTATGTATTTTAAAGCATCTAGGAATTTATTTTAAATTTTGCTAAAGCTTATTCTGATATCATTCCCAAAACTCCAAATAGCAAAAATGATTTTGTTGTTGTTCTGAGATATTATTGTTATATTTTTGTAAATGTACAAAGTTTTAAAATTTGTGAACATAAAACTTATATTTCTAATTACAAATGTCAAAAAGCTTCTTTATTGCATATAAAAAAAAAGATAAAATGTTAAATTTAAACCCAAATCATAAAATTATACTTGATAAATATCAATTTTATTGAAAAAAACTTGTTCAAAACACTTTTTATTTTGAATTTAAAAAAGCCAAAAAACAAAAAAATTCAAAAGTAAAATTTTATTTTTTTTTTTTTTTCTTTATAATATATATATAAATCATAGTTTTTTAACAAATTTTCATTCCCTTTTAAATATTCTGATCTTGAAGGTTTATTGTTTTTTTTTTTTTAATTTTGAAATAAAATCATCTTTGCAAAACGTATTGGATATCCCATGGCTTTTTCAAATTTTTTTTTCTATTTGATAGCTTAATATGTTTCTGAAATTGATATAAAGAAATTGAAATAATTTAATAAAATAAAATAACAATAGAAACAACATTCAAAATTTTATTTAAATATTTTTGAAATTATATTTATTTTTTAATAACCTTTAGAAAATTGGTAAAATATAGTTTATAAAAGAAATAAGCAAATTTTATAAAAGTATGCATTTTATTTCATACAGTATCCAAATTAATATGTCCTCTTTATTGTATTCAATTTATTTTTTTCAATAACATTGTGACGGTTACACACCTGGCCCAGGGTCGATCCTTTGGTTACGGCGCCAACGGTGACGTCGCTCCTCCTGGTCGCTCCTCCTGGGTCCAAGCGTGCCGCTCCAACCCCTTGGTCAGATGATCACCAGCCTCGCCTTTCCCAACTCGCTTCCAATACCTGGTCACTAAAGCAACTGTACCGATCTCCGGTCTGTCTACCCACGCTGTGTTTAGATCTTAGACAGACGGGACCAGCAGGGATTGGGGCCGATACAAGTTGAGTCCGACGGGGGTGGCAAAACACAAAAAAAAAAAAAAAAACTCACGAGACAAAAAAATTGCTGATAAAAAAAAAATGGGTAACAACCTTTTATATCTTAATGTCCGTTACATAAAAAAAAAATTGTTCTCATTTCCCGACCCGCTCTGTGGACTATGGCACAAGCTTCTATCACACAACCTAAAGATTTCGAATTGCCTACTCTTTAGAATTGTGTATGTCGGAGTGTGGTTTGGTTCGACACTGGGGCTAATTTCTATCGATCATTCGCAGTTGATTCTTCTCTTCGACTTGAGTTGTATTTCTTCTTCTTCGTCGACTTAGGCTGGAAGTTCTCTTGTCTTCGACTTGGGCTGGAAGTTCTCTTGTCTTCGACTTGGGTTGTAACTTCTCTTCTTCTTCGAACTTAGGCTGGAAGTTCTCTTGTCTTCAACTTGGGTTGTAACTTCTTCTTCGTCGTCCGACTTGGGCTGGAAGGATCTCTTGCCGCGCTGCTCAGAACTTGCAACTTTCTCTGTCGTTCTTCTCAGGCTTTCAGAATCTTCTTCTTCGGCTGGCTGGAACTTCTTCTGTCTTCGACTTGGGCTGGAAGGATTTCTTGTCTGAGGATTCTTCTTGCCCGCAAAGGGGCGAGTGAATCGGGCCCTGATGCCCGCGTTCAGGCTCTATCCCTGCCCGCGGTCCAGCTGCAACTCCAACTGCAACTCCAACTCAACTTTTCTGTCGACTGGGGTCCTGCTTTTATTGACGCCGCAACAAACTGGGGTGGGTCTGTCGGCGTCAGGGTTTTCTCGATAATTCCAAAAGTCGCATTAATTCTGTCTTCTCATTATCGCTATTGTTTTCACCCCTACTTCCTCACAGTGCCTTTGGTGGGGAGGCGCACATCCATCTCTCTTAGTCTCTCGTATGTCAGGTGACCGCTTTTCGACCAATGGTTCCTGATCGAGCATTTCTTTTCTCTTCTTTTCCGCAGATCACGTGACCGTTTCCGACCAATGGTTCTTGATTGAGCATTTCTTTCCCTTCTTTCCGCATATGATCGTCTTCGACCAATTTTTTCTCCTTTGTTTGGGCGTGGTTACATCGTTCTTGTTTTTTAAAAAAAAATCCAAATTTTTTTTTTTTTTACACGTACGAAAATGACAATCTTGGCTTTCTCTCACCTGGACTTTGTCAAACAGCCCGCCGCTAATTAGATGTGACTTCAGGAAAGGATATTTTTCCGCCTTCTTGGCGCCCTCTGAAGCTGAAGCAATTGTCCCTTTTTTTTTTCTTTGTTTTTCCCCGATAGTCAGAAAATCTTAATTATCTACATTGAAAATGTCTCCACTTTATTAACGTGGGTGTCCAATTCTTAACAGGTCAGAATCTGTATATCGTTCCACCGGTCACTCCCCTCAACCCAAAGACACTTTTTCTCTGATTAAAAAAAAAATTTCGTTTCTATTGTTCTAAAAAATTTCCAAAATTGATAATGAGTCTTTCCACGCAAAAGTAGGTCAGATGCTTTGACCGATATCTGGTTTTCATCAAACCCGTTTTGATATCATGTCTTTTCCCTTTCTTTCTTTTTTATTATTTTTTTCTATTCTTCCAATTGTCTTTCGAAAATCGGCCAAGATGCTGACCTAAATATCTTTCTGACTCCTATTCCACCCTCAATTGGGTCATGATCATTTTGTCTTTTTTCTCTTTCTTCTTTCTTTTCTTTTTTTTCTTTTTTTCCTTCTTCTTCCCTTAAGATCGTCTAGTACAATCTTAGTGAATTATTTTCAACTCAATTATTTTCCGTTTTAAAAAAAAATCAACAACCTGTTTAGTAAACCGAGTAAGAAAAAAATTAAATCATATTTCTATGAATATTTCTAATAATGCAAGGTGCCACATAAGCAAATTAAGTTAAAATGAATTCATACATACACACACACACACACACATATATATATATATATATATATATATATATATATATTACAGTTATGGACAGAATTATTCTCCTTTTCCATAATTGCAAATAAAGCTGTAATAATTCAAATCTTCATGAAAATTTCATGTGCATTTTTTCACAAATAATGAAGTAATGGATTTGAAAGAATGTGAAGTGATGACAACAACAAAATCTTTATTTTAATATCAAACAATAATACATAAAAAAAATAAAACATAGGAAAACAATCATTGGCCCTCTTGCCTCAATAATCAATTTTGTAACATTTATTCTTGATTATTGCCTTTAATCATTTTTTTTAGTTCCTTACAAGATCACTACACACACTGACAGGTATTTTGCTCCATTCTTCCTTGGCAATAGCTTCTAGTTTCTTGAAATTCAAAGGACTTCTTTTCTCTTACATTTTTTTTTAAATATGCTCATTTTTTCAATGGGGTTTAGTTTAGGACTTTCTGCAGGGTATGCCAATATCTTAATTTTGCTGTCACCTAAGTATTTTGTAAGAATTCATGCCAAGTGTCTCAGGTCATTCTCATGTTGGAACATCCAGTGACACCCCAAAAAGACAGCTTTGTTTTATATTATTTTTAAGAATAACCAAATTACTGCTCTTCATTCATGATACCCTATCCTCTCACTTGTTCTCCTGGTCCTGCAAAACATTTCCAGAGCAGAATACTCTCACCACCATACTTACTTATAAGGAGGGTATTTTTGGTTTGTAATCTTCATTTAATTTCCTCCAGACATAATAGGAGTTCATGTGACCAAATGATTCTAGTTTGTTTTCATCTGACCATAAAAAAGAGTTCAGTATTTACTTCCATGTTCCAGATGGCTTCTAGCATAAGATAATCTGCATTTTAGGGGTTTAGTCTTAAGCAAGGGAGTTTTCCATGGGCGACAAGCTTGAAAGTTCTGCTCTATGAAAGCATCTAGTGACTGTCCTTTGTTGTTAAGTGATGATTCTTTGAGACATCTCTAACAAATTTCCTTCCTATTCTCTTGGAAATTAACCATTATAGAATCAAGGAATACTATTTCATTTTTTTAAAAATGTTTATATTAAATGTCAAATTAAGAAAAAAAATGTCGAATTGCCATAGAACAATATTATTTCATAATTTCCATAAGTGGGGGTGAATAATTTTGGACTGCACCAAATGTTAAAAAAATCTATAACTGAATATAATAGATTAAAATTTCAAAAAATTCATGAATTATCTAAAACTAAATACAAAATCAACTATTTATAGTAAATTCAGTAAGTACTTGCAAATATTTGCATTTCCTTAGAAAATATACAAATATTCAGTGTGGGTGAATACAGCTGTCCACAAATTTGTATATAGTAGGAATGTAGGGTTCAGTGATTGGTTTAAGGAAGTCTTCTTCTGTGTGTCCTGTCCTTCAAGATGTGGTTGATCATGACACTCTATGACTTTGTCCTTTGTAGCTTTTAAAAAAGTTTGTATTTTTTAAATCTCTACTAATCCCTGTCTCAACAACAAGGTTATTATATAGGTTAAGTCTGCTTTCCTCTGGCCCTCTTGCCTTCAATATGTCCTGTGAGTGTCAAATTCTCCAAGCCCTCTTTTTTATCTTTTATGTACCCTAAAATTTCAATTAAACTGCCTCTTTCTGATTCTAAGTATGTTTCCTTTTGTTTAAATTTTCTCTAAAACTTTGCCTTAGCTCACATGTTCAGTCCATGATATTCTCATCATCCTTTTGTAGAACGACATTTCTGTTGTCTCAGGTTTCTTCTTCATCTGTAATGAGATTGTCCAACATTCACTGCCATATTGAAGGACAGATATTACATAACAGTTCAGTACTCTTTTCTTTTCTTTTTTTTTTTCTAACAATTTTTTTTCTGTCCCTTTTGCCTTCAATCTGTTTTGTGAGTATCAAATGTCCCAAGCCATCTTTCCTCATTATGTACTCTGGAAATTTTAAGTAGAATTTTTCTTTTGTTTCCATTTTTTCTAAAAAATTCATTCTCACATGTTTGGTCAATGGTATTCTCAGTATCCTTCTGTAGAACCACATTTTCTGTTGCTTCAAGTCTCTTCTTCATCATTGAGGAGATAGTCTAGTATTCACTACCATATAGTAGGACTGATATTACATTACAGTTCAGTATTCTACTTTTCCTAATTAGACCAACTGAAAGCAGCTGATAGAATTATTTAAAGGAAATTGAATAATGTTTAAGAAGTTTGGTTTTTCTCTTGACACTGTTGTTACTGTATATCCTCAGCAATTCTTTTGTTTTAAAAAGTTTTTTTTTTAGTGTTTTAATAAAACCCATAATATAAAACTGGATTTATGCTTTCTCTGTTTATTTTATTAGATTATTTATTTATAAGAATAATTTTATATTTTTTGCAAGTTTATAAAAAATATGTGAACCAAACTAAAATGCAATATTTATGATTACCATATTATAAAGAAATAATTAGAAAATTAATTTTTTTTTTTATTCATGAATTCATAAATATATCTGAGCAGGAAAAAAAAAAAAAAATTAAGTAAACTCATAAGAAGTAACTGTAATTATCAATTTGGATTTTTTTTTTGCTTTGCCTTGCCATATAAATTTACTAAAGTAGAGCATCTAGATTTATACTTTTTTTTCCTCAGGTATAGACAAAAAATGTTGAAATTTTTATTTGTGTTTATTTACCTGGATAATGTTTAATTCTTTTGTTGTCAATTCTCTAGAAAAAAAAAAGGATGCATAAATCCAGTTTTGTATTCTAAAACTATTTTTGTAAAACAATAAAATTGCCAAGGGATTATACAGAAATAGCAGTGACAAGAAAAAAGCATTCTTTTGACAGTTTCTTTTACAGTTACATATGTTAAACATTGCCAGAAATTGTAAAATATCCAATCAGAAGAATGTTTAGACCGTGTTTCTTTTTTGATAACAAGGTAATAGGAAAACGATATTTATATATCAAAACAATTTTAGCAAAATCTATGACAAAAGTGGAATAGAATTTTTTTTTTTTAATGTGTTCAGTATATGTTTGGTATATCGTCTAACTGATTTTCATTTCCTTTTGTTCTGTTTTTTTTATCACTTTTGTCATTAAATATCACACATTGTGACAGTAGAAGATCTGCCAAGAAAGGTGAAATTTTGTAAGAACCTGGGCCTAATTTACTGTGGATGAGCTAGTAGATGAAAGTAATATTCTATACATTTTTCATCTTAGTAAATTCTTTTCCTTTCTAATTAAAGTAGTATTTTCTAAATCAAAATTATATTCACTTATTACAGCAAGCAACTAATGCATTGAGTGTGTTGTTTTGTAAAAGATCCCTTTTATGTTCATAAACCTTAGTAAAAGATTATATAAAATAAACTTTAAGTAAAAGATTATATAAAATTGACTAGACTATGTAACCAGAACATATAATGAAAAAAATATTTAAATTTCAGCATCCACCTCTCCTTCATGTGCATATGTATTCACATCAATGTAAACATCACTTTAGTCTGAAATTCTAAAAAATGAAACATGTCACATGAAAATGTTGGAAAACTTAGTCATAGATTTTTAAAAAATAACCAGGTAAATGAAGCTTAGCTCAGAAGTTTTCTCTTTGCTATATATTACGTCTTTGGATTACAATTTATTCCTGGCTTTACAGAATATTTTTCATGCAAAAACATTAATTCTTTAAAAAATTGTAAAAAGGCATTTAGAGATCTTCTTTAGTGAAAAAGTAAGTTATGGAAGGATGAAATTATAAAGTTATCTGAGAGATGTCAAATAATATTAGAAGAAAATGGTAAATATGTTGTCTAAAAAAGGTAATGTTGGAAATTTAAAAAAATCTTTTCTTTAATAAACGAAATGAACTTTTTTGACCACAAAGCACTTATTTTGACAGACCAAATGAACATTTTTTTTTTAATGTAGGCAAAAAAAATTAGGATAAGAAAGCTGTTAGTTATCATGAGTGTTTTTTGTTTTTTTTTAAAGCAGCTTTATTTATTAAAGGTTTCAAAAAAATATCATGAAGAATACTTTGTACATTAGTTTTTTCTTCATAAAAATTTTGAAGATAATGATTTTTTTTTTTTTTTTTTTTTAATAATCAATTTCAGTCAGGAGAAATTTTCAGAAAATTGCCTATGATGTCATGGATGCATAAACACTTTTTAGGTGCCATTATTTCATATTCAAAACCAACAAACCTTTTTAGCAGTTTTGATTTAAATTTTTAAATACTAATTTTTGCTCTTTTCTAAATTTTTATTTTCTTTTACTCTGAAGAGTGTACTAGGCATGAGTAGTGAGTCAATTTGAAATATAATGAATCAGTTTCTATGGAAAAGCAGAAAAATGGCAGAAATTTTTGTTGACTGTATTCTAAGAGTTAAAAGTGCTGGTCAAAAATATAAAATAATACAATCTAAGACTTCATTAAATTTTATTCTGTATATTAATGCTTGTTATTGCTTTTTTGAATTGTTTTTTTTTTAATGTTATGCCTTTCATGTATAATGTATCCTTTTAACATAGTAAACCAAGGTTTTCAGCTGCATTTTAAATACTGTCCAAATGGAAGTGATTGAAAAGCTGGTGGATAGATTATACAAATAGACGAATATTCAATGGCACTGGGTGATGTGGTTGTACAAAAATATACTGTGCATGAATTTACATCAGTACATATGAGAAAAGTTTTTAAGCAAATACTTGAATATATAATTATATATATATATATATATATATTTTTTTTATAGAAGCCAACATTTTGTTATCTATACTTATTTATTATTCTCAAGATTATTCCAACTCTTACTACTCAAGTATATAAATAAATTTAAATGTGCATAATTCTTAGAATAATTCATAAAATAATTGCGCCTTTTTTTTTTTCTAATTAAATTATTTTTAAGAAAAAATTTTGAAATAATGTTTAAAAATGTTTTAAGTTTTTGTTTAAAGGTCTTAAAATTTTAACCCCAAAATTCAAAAAATTTAAAAAAAATTAATATTTATTTCGAAATTCCTTACTTTTTTTGTTAATCAAATTTTTTTTGTTTATGAAAAAAAATTTTAAAATAAATTTATTAAATAATCTTATATTTTCTAGTTAAAAGAAAATGATTTGAAAATAAAAAAATATTAAATTAACAATAAAAAATTATTGATCTATTGTTTAGTTTTACCAAAAAAACAAATTTTAATTTTTTTAATAAATAAATTATAATTTTTTAAACCGTTGTTCTTCTTTTGTTGCCCTTATTAAAATTTTAACCGTGAAGGTAAAACCCTTTTTACCAGGTAAAAATAAAAATTTTTTCCCAAAA
>CAHIKZ030001522.1:462500-540580 GCA_903632075.3 Acanthosepion pharaonis | reverse complement strand
AATGTGCACCCACCCACACATAAAACAAAAAAAAAAAATCTCAAGAATGTAAAAATTAGCATTGTAGGTGTTATTGAAACACAAAATATACATACTTAATTTCCTTCTTTTAATAAAAATCAAAAACAATAGTTATAAAATTTTCTGAATATGAGCTGATAAAAAATATTATTTAAATTTTTTTTTTTTTAAAAATTTTCCTGGTTTCAGGAAAATGAAAGATTTTAAATTTTTTCTAAATTTCCAAATTAAATGGATAAAATGCTGGAGAAATAAATTATTTTTTTTGCCAAATTGTTTTGAAAATTGGTATTCTGATGTTCATTCATTTTTTTAGTTCAATTTTCGCCCCTCCCTGACCGTCAATGAGACTGGATTTCAATTTTTTTTTCTCATTAAAAAATTATTAGTTTCAAATTTTTTTTTAAATATATGGTAACAATATCTTAGTCCTTTTTTACAAATATATTATCTAAACGCAATAAAAAAATTTATTAACTATATCCAACAATTTCCAGGTAAATGAATGAAAACAAATAATAAGCCAAAATTTTTTATTTTACAAAAAACTGTTATCATTCCCTCTAAATTGGTATAATTTGGTGAATTTAAATAAAATGGTGAAAAGAATAATTGAATTTTACATTTATAATTCAAAACTAGGCAATAAAAAAATGGTTTTTAAAATTCAATTTTTGACAATGTTAAAAGAACTATTTTATATTTTAGTAAACATTTTTATTTGTAAAAAAGGAAAAGGACAATATATTCAAATTTTAAATTTTGAACCTTTTAATAAAAAATAAAAATTTTTTATGGGGTTTACTATCTCCATCCATGGATGAATATTTCTTTATAATCATGGAATATTTGAGAATATTTTTTAAACTTACCTATTCTAAAAGTTAGTTATGTATACATAAAATAGTTACTAATAAATGTGCTAAATTAGAAAATGGTTGAAAAGATTCAGCATAGAAATGCTGTAAGTATTGAAACAAATGAACCTGCGTCTTTAATAGCCTATAAAGAAGTTCCATCATTTTAAAATAGACAATACTTACAAGTTTGAAAATGTTTAAATAAAAAAAAATTAATGGTTTTTGTGAAAAAATTCATTTTTCTGCAGAAAAATATAAAGTAAAAGAAATTCTTCAGTGCAAAGGGAAGATGGACAAAGTCTGACTTCTTACCAAAGTGATCAGCTTTCAAAACAAGTAATTAAATTCTGAATTTCCCAAAATTGGTGAAAATTTAGGTTGTAATTTATACTTTATCAAATGTTTTTACTACAGTATTCTTTGAACATTTTATTTATTTTTTATTCATTTTTATTAAATGTTTTTACATAAACATTAATTTTGACCTAGTTTATTGTTTCTGTTTTTTTTTGACGACATTTCATTTTTTAATTACAAGGACGTAATTTTTTTTGTTGCATTTGTGAAATTGTTTCCTTCCTTCATTTTGTTGTTTCTAAAAACTTTCTTGTAATCCTTTTTCCTCTTTTTTAAAAAAATGTTTCAACATGTTTTTTTTTGAATCTTGAACAACATCAATTTTCTGCTTTCATTCAACCCCAACAGCTTATTGCATTGTTTTCCATGTGAATGAAGAGATTAAACATTCTTTAAATGTTGAAAATAATTTTGGAAATTAGTAAAATTTTTTTTAGATCGAATTTTATGTTGATAAGCAAAAAATTTTTTGTATTTAAACTAATAGTAAATGTATTATGATCATATTCCGATTAACAATAAATGTATACAATCTCATAGTAATTTAAATGGGAAATCAACACAACATAAATTTTTATCTAAAAAATGATTTACTGAAAATTTATGAATGTTACTTTTCAGAAGAAGGACTTTAATTGATCTGAACAAAAAAAAGATTAATTTTAAATTTGAAAATAAAATTTCATTCTATTTAATAAGGAAGAAAAAAAAAAAAATCTTTGAGAACACTTTGATGAAATCATTTTATAAAGAGAAGTTGATGTCTGACAAAATAAATGGAAGAGATAATCTTTTAAAAAAATGACAGGATTGCAGCATTCAAACCATTTCCTATATCCTGAATTTCATGGCCATGTTAAGATCTCTGAAATACTCTGAAAAGCTTTGGGGACATCATGGAAATTGATTAAATTTAATTACTTCAACTTATATCCAGAACCTTTTTTTCTTTCCAAAATTTAAAATCACTTTCTTATCCATCCAAGAATAAATATTTGAATTTTATATCCTTGTATTAACCAAAACTTCATTTTCTTCAATTTGAATCAATTTAGAAACTCTGTTTCAATTTTAAAGATGGATTAAAAGAACACTATTTTCCTGTCATTTTTGTTCTTAAGATTGTCAGAACTTATGTTATTTTAATAAACATTTTTTTTAATAGGAAGGTCCATCTATCATTCAAGTGTCACTCCTCACCAGTTGTACAGGAGTAGGAATTATCCACATTTTTTTTAAATCTTTTCAGTTCCTTCTAAAAAATTTCATTATATTTCTGAGTCCTATGGGTTAAAGTGATTATCTTGAAAAGCAGATATAATGATTAAAAAAATTCTTAATTGTGATACAATTAAAACAATTTGATCAACATTAAACTGATAATTTTTTGAATAAATTTGTTTATTTTCATTTAAATAAATACATTTTTTCTTTTTATTCTTTAAATTATTCATTTTTGTGAAATATAAAATGATCATTTTGCCACATCTGCAAAGATAAACAAAGGATAAAATGTTAATCCATGCTATAAAAATCAATAAAGTGAAAAATTGAAAAAAAAAGATGGAAAAAAAAACATCATTCAATAAATTCACACAGATTACAAAAACATTGGGCACACACACAGTTATTACATAAACACAGACATGTTAATTTTATATTTATATGTATGCATTCTTTGGTAATTTTGAAACTACAGTCCATACCAATATTTGTTATGATAAAAAAAAATTTTTAATTTGCAAAACTGTTTCAGAAATAACATCAACTCTTATAAAAAATTTTGAGGAAAAAAAAATTTTTTTTTGTTCAAAGCCTCTCTTTATTCAATTACAAAACAAAAAATCCTTGGATGAATATCCCATTAGCTAATTTTCAGTCATTTGTTATTTAACATCTTCTTCATTGTATTCTTGATATCATCTTTATGATTGTCATTTCGTGGTGAAGACTTTTTCATTTAAATTAATTCATCATAAATTCTTGTCAGGATCTGATTTATAGAAAATTTGACCAGAATGACAATCCATCACAACTTAGAAACATAAATTCTCTATGGTAACAAACTGTTTCAATTTGAGGATGTCAATATTGTTGATATATATACCACTAGATATCCAAAAACTTTAAATGGACCATTGTTTATTCTTGCTTCAAAGTTTATCATGTGTTTCTGGTTTAATCCTAATCTCATCATTTAAAAAAGACATACATCAAGTATTTTAAACTTCCAAAATGGTAATATAATTTAATGCTGCAATTGATGTCCATCCTTTCTATAAGATATGTAAATAATTTTCATTATGGACCAGTTTAAAAATTTCAAGTTCAAATTCAAATGATCCATTACATTCAATATATCTGCTAGTATCTTGGGAAAGTTAAAAATTTGTCTTCTCCCCAACGTTTTTAAAATAAATATCACAGACCAGGTTCTATAGCCTTGGATGGCAATTGGTCTTCTGCAAAAAGCTTAAAAAACCTACTGATATGAAATTTGCCTCGTCAGTCATGTATCAAAATACATTTTCATCACTTTGAACATGTATTTTTATTTTTAGATATTCTGAAATGTGATTAGTCATATTTAAAGTACCATCCAAATACAAACTTTTCCAGAATTTGTATTTATTTAAACTCAGACAACATTTATCCATAAAAGAATTATTTCTTTACATCTATCTCAAAAGTTTCATCTGGGATCAAAAATCTTACAATCTGCTGTTGATAAAAATTGGAACACTCTTATAAAAACTGTTTAGTTTAAAGTGGAAAATTGTTCCAAAAATATTGTTTGTACCCATTGATTTAAAGCATTTGCTTCTAAAGCTGGAAAATTTTTGCCATTTTTTCAAAAAAACTAATTAGGCGAAATAGATGTTAAAAAATAAGGGTGTTTGTTATCGTTGCAAGAAGTTTCTGAATTCCTTCCTTTTTGTATTTTATGTTATTCATTCATAATTCTTGGAGGCCTCACAGCATGAAATCCTACAGAAAAATTTGATGTTTTTTCAAAACTTTTTTTGAATTATGCTTATATTTTTTTTGTTTGTCTTTCTTCAATTTTTTCAAATCAAAATTCCATAAAAAAGAATTATTTTCATACACCATTTTTCCTAATTCCAGAAACTTTTAATGAAATGAAAAGAGTTTTTTAAGATTTTATTTTGTCTCCTGACCATTCCTTTAAAAGAACAAACAGAATTTATTTTTTTATATTTCTTTCATTTTTTAAAGTCCATTCTCTTCTTTCATTTTCTCATAACATCCTTTTCCTATTTTTTATCTTGTTTCCTTAATAGTATTTTGTCTTTCCCTAAATTTTTTTAATGATTCTAAACCAGTGGTCCCCCAAACATAGTGCTGGCTGATGGGGTGTGGCAGAAGAAGGATAGCAGGTGAGGCAGAATGATTGAAAGACAATCAAAGATTTAGAAACAGTTTTAAAAAATTCATATGCCAAAAATAAATATGATTTCAAAATTTAAAATATTATTATGGATTACTTGTAATTGCATGCATGAGTCCCAGTATAAATAGTTATAAATAATTATTGACCGATTTTATCATTGTGATATTTTTGCATTATATCAAGTATTAAGAATATAGTAACTAGGGTCTGCAAATTGGAGGAGAGAGTTATCAATGATAATGTTCTGACTTTGAATCTGCAGTTATCTCCTTTTAACCCTCTCTCTCTTTTTTTTATTTTTAAATGTACTTTTTATCACATAAAATTTGGTGAGGCATAAAAAAAAAAAAAAAAAAAATTGGGGAAATAAGAAAAAGTTATATTGAAAGTTTGGGAACCAAAAAACAATGAACATGACTTGTTACAGTCTTAAGGAGAATTTGATAAGATATACTTTCTAGAGAATTTAATCATAATTTTCCCTCTTAGAAAAAGATAAATCAAAAAAATGCCCAAAATCGTACATTCAATTTAAGATAAGCACTTATAAATTTATATTTTTTCATCTGTTCCCATTGAAGGTTTCCTTTAAAATGTACTTATTGTCCATATTTTTATTTTTAAGCATCAATTTAACTTTCATGACATGTTTTTCAACAAATGTTAATGGGTATTCCAATCTTTCAAATGGAAACACACTACTGAAAAATGTCTTTTCTTTCAGCTTTGCACAAAAATGTTTTTAAATAGTATTTAAATTGAATACAATAATTAAATCTTTTTTTAATAATCTAAAATTTTTTTGCTAAATTGCTTTGCTTTCAAAAAATTTATAAATCTTTTTCTTATTGTGGAAAAAAGGACAGAACAATTTGTTTGTAGGTTTTCCCATTGGGGGGCAATTTAATGTCTGCATCTCTTGAAAATCAGAACTTCATTTTATCTTTGACTTTTTTTTGAACAACCACTGTTACTGTTAAGAATCATACAGGTTATTAAGTACAAAGCAGCCATCATAGATCAATGGCTGTGTTTTTAAAATTTTATTTATAGTACAAGCTAAATATCTTGGAAAAATTTAAATCAATTTTTTTTATAAAGATTTAAAAGGGGAAATAAGCATTTCTACTCACTGTATTTATTGGTAATAATGAAGGAAAAAAACCATTTGTTAATTTTTCAAAACTATCATCAGTATTCCAAACAAATTCCCAGTTCATTCTACCAAGTATTTACAGTCACCTATTAAAATAGATTTCATCAATTTCATAACATGATTTTGTTCATAGGCAGATTGAATGTGAATTTGTCAACCTGTCAGTGTCAACTATTTTTTCATAAACTAATGCCAAATAAATTGGCTTTCAAAAATCACAAATAACTTACTTGAATATCATAATATCTTATCGTCAAAACCAGAATAGCACAATATGGATCTGGGATTTGTTCATTCAATTCTGTTTGAAAATTTCTACAATAAGCTTGGTCTCTGAGTTGTCAATAAAAGTTACCTCCCCTGCCTTATAATTCCCAGAATGCTTTAACAATACAGATTGATATGTTGGCGTTTTACAAACGTGGCAATAAATAATTTGCTACTGCCCAAAATTTTATATACACACAAACATAAACATATATGTATATATACGACCAAAGTAACAATTCTCAAATTTTTCACCCCACCCTCAAGAAAGAAGAAAAAAAAGAAATCTCTATTTTAAATTGTTACTAAATAAGATTCAAGTTTATACAAATAAGAAAGTTTTGATTAAAACAAATTTAAAAATACATAAAATGTAAATAGATGGATTTTTCTCAGGAACAATAAATTACAGTTATTTTTAAAATTTATGTCAAATCTATTAAACTAAATTTTTTGTTTTTCTGATCTTAACACAAATCTCGGACTAAAATTAATAACACATTGGTGAATGGAGTAATGGCTGCTATTGCAAATTAAAACAAAAATATGACAAAGTACCATCAAAAACTTCATTTCTTGATAAGAGGCTAATGTCTGAAATACAATATTTTAATTGAATTTGGGACCAAATAAAAGTTTTTAAAAAAAAGTTTCCTATTTTACATATTTACTAATGGCAAAATGGTCAAATTTCAAATCTATATTATTTGTTCATTTATTATAAAAATAAATTTTCAGTTTCAAACAAGGATTACTGATAAAAAACTTCTAAAATTTCATCTATATATTAAAATCCCTGTTAGTTTGTTGCCATACAATAATGGAAATTAAACCTCATAACACACAACTCCATTTCAATTTTTAAGCCAAATTGCATGTGAATATATTCAATGAAAAATACCTTTAAATATCAGAAAAAAAAATAAAAAAAAAAAAAATTATTTTTGATCCATTCTCAAAATTTTTTTGAAAATAATGAATAAGTTTTATATTTGTTATTTTTTTTTTTTTTTTTTTTTTTTTAAAATAAATATTAATGTTACCATTTCAAACTTTTTATTTTTTTTCAAATTTTTTAACTTTTGATTTTGTAATTGAATAGAGGGATATGATTATTTTAAACTCAAATAATTAAAAAAATACTTGTAAACTCATATTTCAGACAATTCATGACATTACATATAATTATCATACAAAAGTCACATATGTTTAAAAAAAATTAGGAAAAAATAAATATGATCAATTCTGTTTCACTTTTTTAAATGTAACTGTAAATATATTTGCCTTAATTGTTGGTATTAAAAAGAGCCAGATAATTAAAAAATATCTAGCAGTTCATATGGATTGATTTTTGGTCAAAAAACTAAACAATACCAGAAAGATTTAGTTTCATTAATGCAGAAAATGAAGTTGTAGATTAACAATAAATTAGTAGGCAATGATAATAAAAATGAAGACTTATGCATCCTGGGTTCAAATAAACTCTGCATATGTTAAAACAAATGATTATTTCAAACTTGGATTTTGTTCTCCAGAAAAAAAAAAAAAAAAGACTTTTTCCATTGACATCATTTTAAATATCTTCACTCATTGGCAATGTTTGCCGTTTTAAAAAGCAATGATTAGAATTTTAATAAAAGCTAAACATATGATGAAAGTGAATTTATACATTTTCTATCTGTTCTATACAATTGACAACAAAAATAATAAACACTATTTATTTACTTATTTATTGGAATGGGTGACAAAATATTGGCCAATTGCCAACTGATTCAAACTTTATAAAATGGTTAATAATAAGGATTTCCTTATACTTGATTCACATATTCTAATAATTTAATAAATGCTTATACATTTATGAATAAAAAATTGTTTTCCTGTTTATTTCTTTAACAATTGGTAAATGATAAATATTGCATTAGTTTTATTTCTATTACTTTTTAGAAGGTTGTAAATAAACAATTTCATAGTGTTTTATATGTTTGTTGTAAATTCTACATTTTTATTCAAATTCTAATCATCACTTTTTAAAACATTGTGAAGATGGTTTTGTAATAATGGTTTTTAGATGCTCCCAACCCACCCTTTTGACACTTATTTCGTGGGCATGGAGGTGCAAAATTGCCAGAAAATGGATTAAATCCAATAAAATGATTGCATAGGGAACAAGTATGAAAACCTTGATAAAATTGACATATTTTGCTATTTATCTAGCTTCATCAGAAAGTTTTGGGAATGGGGCAGTGTAGAGAGGACTTGATTTTTTTTTTTTTTCTTTTATTAATTCTACATTGTTTGCTTTCATACGTCAGGTACGCACATTATGAGGCTGTTGTGGATGTGTTTTGGGAAGATATTTGTTGATGTCTTCAGTATTTTCTACATGCTACAAGGGCTGATTTTATCCATAATGCAGTTTAGCAGGAAATTTTTACTTCTCATAAGAGAATTTTTCTTTTTTTCCATTGGTAAATTAAATATTTTTTTCTTTTTTCTTTTTTTTTTACTGTTTCCATGTTTCAACAGGTAAACATCTTCCCAAAACACATCCATGCCTACCTTCTAACATGCATACTTGGCTAATGAAACAAACACAGAATTTAAAAAAAAAACAAAAAAACATCTGTACTGCTTGTCAAAAACTTCTGATGAAGCTAAATAATAATGAAACATGTCAAATTTATAAAGGTTTTCCAACTTGTTCCTTATTGAAACATAATTAGGATGTATTTGTTTAATAAATCCTACCTATGATATCACAGGTTAAATTACCAGTTCAGTATTCATAAAAACCTTTAAAGTTTCATTTTTCTTTTTTTTTTTTACAATAGTCAAGAGAATATCTGACAAGCCTTTAACATTGTAAGCTAGATGAAGATCAGAAATGACCCAGAAACTTTGTAACAAGAATTACAAGATTAAATTATTTGAATTAATACCCTCATCTTTATGATTACTATATTTTAGCTGGCATGTTTTACAGTCTTGTTCAGGTTATGTAACAGCCAGTAATTAGGACAGGGTTTTAAACAGAACATTTACTCCTAGAAAAAGGCTGGTAATCATATTTGCTAAATCACAGTAACTGAAACAACAAAGACGAGGATACTAGTTGGATAATAAGTCAAGAAATAAGAGCAAGACTTTACCTTGGTACTTAAGGAAATACTTACAAATCTGAAAAATCAAATGGTGATAAATAATAATTGACAATAAGCTATTTGATAATGTAAGGCTTGTGATGCAGTCAGCATGTGTCCAACAAAAATTTGAATTCCATGAAATTCTGACTTCATCTGGTTCAGAGTCAAAAACTTCAAATGTGAAGAACAGTCATCATAATTAAAATGAACTCAATGTCAATAAACAGTTCTTGATAAAATGTAAACAAACATGATTTTTAAAAAATGAAATATAAATAAAAACAACAATTGCTTGGATATGTGGATGAAAAATAGATTTTTAAAAAAAAAAAATTTAAAAAAAGACAAAAAACCCAAATTTAAAAAAAATCCAAATTAAAAAAAAAAAAAAAAGTCCGTGAAAATAAATATAAATCAATAATCCTATTTATGGAATCTTGAGGAGATGCAATTTCAGATGTTGAGACAGAGCATTAAAATTCTACGACTTCAGGCTGTTGTCGGTTGTTCTACCGTCATCGGATGAGCAACCTGCAAAAATAATAAAAACAAGCGTTTTAAATTGCACATTTGGAAAGTTATTTCTTGTTGCTGAAATATTTATAACAACAGACATCATCAAAATCAACAAAAAAAATTCAGACATAAAAAATCTAGAGGAAGTAATTAAGGCCAAAATGGTGTTATTTTTTAACTGCATCTATATTGGTTCTAAATTCTTAATGACCAAAAATATACAGATAATTAAAATCAGGTCTTTCTTTAGATGGCCTTCTTGCTTCATTTCTGAAGTTGGAGATCAAATAAAACACTCTGCATGTCACTTAAAGCCAGAAAATATTTTTAGATTGTAAGAATTTTTTTTGTTTCTTTTTGAGATACAAGTTTACTAATTAACTATATAGTTGCATTCCTACCTTTTCCCAAGGTTATTTGCACATAAGTGAATATAACAAATCCAACTGGAATTGAAACGCAGTGCTCCAATTAACCATTCTGAGCCATTATCCATTACACCACTTGCACATCGAAGCTTACAGTACCTGGTATTCCGAAGCAGTTATCCATCTAAATACTAACCAGGCTCAACATTGCTTAACTTCAATGACTGTAGTGAGAAAATAGAATTTGGTTAATTGATTGCTGTTAAAGTTAAAACTAGTTCTGTATAGTTACGTCCAGACTAATAGGAAAATTAAGACCTATATGGTAAATAAAATAAATATTTTATATATAAGCAAATTCAAAAAAATCACCCTGCATGGTCTAGGGTTAAATGTTGAGGTGACCGTTATCTTGAAGGGACCCTTGCATGAATACTCCATATCCAAACACTAGTTTCTGATTTATGGGTAAAATTCTGTATAAGTCTTAATTCTAATACCCAGTCATGGTAACAAACTAGTATGATTAATCTCAATCAAAAGACTGAGTCTTGGTTCACACTCTTGACACTGATGTTTTGAACAGTAGGTAGAGGTTTACATGTTTAGGATTGGGTTTCCAGTTCTTTCTAGTCTTTTCTTTCTCTTTCACTCACAGTAGCCACTTGCATCTAGGTGGCATTGTTACCTTGCTTCTGGGGAATTGATTAAAATAAATATGGCACAAAATTAATTTGATTTCATCTATAAAATGATAATATTCATCCTATCCTGTTCAAGCTCTGATGAATTTATATTTGAACTAAAATTCCCCAAGCAATAAATTATCAATACATTTTATCAATGAAAAATATCATAAACTCCAATCCTCAGCTGCATCAAGTTGGTGAGGTTTATTAAAATTAAATATTTTCTCATTACTTGTGATTTCACAATTCTCCAAGAAAAACAAAAGATCAACCATGAAACTATAGACGTTTTGGGATTATATCAAAGAAAAGTTAAAAAAAAAAAAAAATATAGCTGTCTGTTTTTAACTTGACCTCCTTTTCCTGATGGTTAATAAGCAATCTCTTATTGCCAGCAAATGAAAAGTAAACTTTGTAATCTCTAACACTATATTACAATCTTGAATCAAGATGTTTATCACAAATATTGATGGATAATTCACAAAAGGATTTTATTTTGCAACAGGTTTTCAAATGATTTGAATATGAATGTTAAAAAAAGGAGTAAGAAAAAAGGAGAAAGAAAAAAGGAGAAAGAAAAAAGGAGTAAGAAAAAAGGAGTAAGAAAAGGAGAAAAAAAAGAAAAAAAAAAAAAAAAAAAAAAAAAAAGAAAAGGAAAAAAGAAAAAAGGAAAAAAAAAGAAAAAAGGAAAAAAAAGGAAAAAAAGAAAAAGGAAAAAGAAAAGAGAAAAGGAAAAAAAAAGTTCTTTTGCAAAATAGAGTCCCAAGTATTTAAAAAAATAAACTGAGCAAAAGATGAGCAGATGTCAGAAATTAGTAAAATTTAAATTAAAATTGGCTTAAATATGAGTTAAAAAAAAAAAAAAAATTCCATTAAAATGTATATTATAATACTGATAGCTGGCCACTTGTATTCGATGATAACCGTCTACTAGGGTGGCTAGCCAATCCTTATTGCAGACTGTGGCTCAGGCACATTTTGCCAAAGAGCCAACCTGTGGTTTATACTGCAACTATGCTGAGCAGACCTTAGTTACATTTTCTGGAAGAGAGCGTATTATTGAGAATGATCAACAATCTGTACAACATGAGCACACTCAAACCCTCAATAAAAAGAGCTATAAAATGTTCTTTTCATTTCCATCTACTTTTTTTTTTTTCAAAATTCTTGGGTCGACCCGTGGTATGGTTTTCAGGCAATTTCCAAAGGTGCAGCACACTAAGATTGACCCTCCTCCAGACTGATAACATCAGGAAGTCTCTTTCCTGATGAATTGACTATGGTGATATTCAAACAGGGGTCTCATGTTCAAAAAGCGAATGTTCTGACCACACACCCATAAAATATATATTATATACACATACATACATACATACATAATGGGATGTTGAAAAGTTGTCAGCCTAACTTCAAATGGATCTCAAAATAAATTCTGATAATTTTGCTCAGATCAAGCAAAATGAATTGGACTGATAATTTTTATTTGTGTGTTTGTGTTTTGTTTTGTAAGACAAAAAAGGGAAAAGGTTAAAGAATTTCCATTGTATCATTTGCTCTTTTTGTTTCATACACAGAAAAAAATAAAATCTACTATATTGTGCAGTCAACAAAATCAAAAACAAATAATACACAAAATTAAAAATATACAATGTGAAACCCACCCATCTCATCATATATATATATATATATATATATATATATATATATATATATAGGTGTGTGTGGACACTGAAGGTAAAATCAATTTTCAGAAATTTTCAGGTCTGTGTTAAAAGAGTTTATAAAACAGACTATCACAACTCAGTGCTAAGCTCAGTGTCCATTTTATATTTACACATGCTTTATCTCTGATACTGAACACTCTTACCCATAAATATAACATATCAGGAAACTATTTTTCACCATATAATAAAAAGGCTTAAACACTAATATTCCATGGTTATAATTTATTACATTGGAATCGCAATTATGATATAAAAATGTTCAGTAGCCATTGATGTTTTCTACTAAGAGGTCTAAGTCATTGTGACTGAGAGGTTAAGTGCATTGAACTTGTTTAACTACGATCATGCTAGATTATACACTCTCAACTAGAAACTAGAGTCTGCTTATTGCACTTGCAGTATAAACAACAATTCTCACTTTAGTATCTGTCTATATTCCTTAGATGAGGTATTATGTACACCATTTACATTATTCCAACTATTGTCCTCATCTTTGTCACCATATTTATTACATTTCAGCTCTTTAGTATCTGTCTATATTTCTGAGATGAGGTATTATGTACACTATTTACATTATTCAGACTATTGTCCTCATCTTTGTCGTCATATTTATTATAGCAACAAAGATGAGGACAATAATCTGAAGGATCGCTACAGACTTGAAACACCAAAAATATGGAGACAAATTGAAAATTCCTACCAGGTAATAAAGATGGCGGAAAAGATGAAGACAATAGTCCGAATAATGTAAATTCTCACTTTCCAGTTTTGACCGAGTTCCAATGCTTTTGTGCAGACTTGTGGGTGATGAATTGCTTTTTGCCCTTCAACCTATTTTTCACAGATGAAATCTTCCTAGTCTCTTGCTGCTCTACTGCTATTTTCATGGCCGGTGTTCTGGCGAACAACATTTTTTGGTTTCACCAGTTTTCATCCACAAAAGTAGGACCTGCCATGCCACATCCACATTCCCTTCATATTAAATTGGTAAAGAGGAAGCTCCACTCAGACAGGTTCTTCCTTAGAACTGCTGAACAGATTCCTGAAGAGATGCTACCCTGGTCACTACAATTTTAACCTACCCAAGTCAACGGTCTATCTATCCTACATATTCTCATAATTTGAAAACCTTGCTCCCTCCTGAAACACCCATACAGCATTCACATTGAGTAACCCTCTACCTTGAGGAACACTTGGGCCTTCTATTGGATGAACAGTAGTAAAAAAAAAAAAAAAAAAAAAAAAAATTAACTTTATGAGTGTCGCTGAAACACAAAATATACCTGAGCAAGCATCTGTAACAGTGTGTGTGGGGTGGGGGTGGGGAGTTAGCTAATCACTTAAATATAGGTGTACTAGGAAAACAGGCAGCCAGCCAGCCATTATATCATTTAGAATTTGCCATAGTTTGGAACTGTTTGCTCTACCATAAATTTATGTCCATTTCACCAAATCTTGTTTTCCACATTTAAAAACTCATTAATCATCTTTTAAGAATTGCAACAAAAAGAAAAGAAAAAAAAAAGGTTGCAATTATTAAATGCTACGAGTTTTTCACTCACATGTGTGCACTCGTCAAGTGCTGAGGAATTTGACATGGTTGCTGAGGAGGACATTATTTCATACTGTCGACGGTGTTTACTGTCAACTTCAGTTAAATACCAAGTACCAGGGAAAAAGTTTTCAGTTGACCCAACTGGTGTATATGGAGCTGAAATAGGAGAAAAAAATAAGATCAATGTATATTTGTAATAGCTTTGCTCTGATGAAATACTTTTTAGCTCTTTCTTTATTTACAGAATGATGAAGAATACAAACTATAGATTTGTGAGAGATTTGATTTCTTAGACAAACAGAATTTCTTTAACATGTTAGTAAAGAAAAATTCTTGTGGTGACACTTGATTCATTTTAAAGTGGAACAGATTTAGTTCTTTACACTCAGGTTGGATATTTGTGAACAAAAACAAATATTTGAAATAAATACAACACAAATTATTTAATCTACTTTTAAAAATTCTCATCATTTTCTTCATAGAAATATATTTACATTGTATTCATATTTCTTTATTTCTAGAAAGATTATTTTTAGTAGGTCCAAGTATTTGAGTTGTTATCCTTGTATTTTTATTTTCTTAAACAGTGAAATTAATAACAATTGTCTTAGATCAATAAATCCTACTAAAAAAAAAAAAAAATTATGCCATTGATAGGAATTCAATCAGCAGTTAAATAATTTTGCTAAGATTGGGAATAACTCTGGGTTAGTATTCTTAAGGACAACCACTGGCATTTTGTCTGAACTGGTAGCCTTCTTAGGGTCGGATAAAAAATCCATTAAGAAATTATTGCATTCATATGCAAAATTCAAAGAAAATCTAAATGACCTCCAACACACAATATAATGAAGTTCAGACAGTAATCACTTAATTCACTGTTACAGATTATAATTCAACCAACCACAACAGAAGCAAAGTCAAATGACAGAAAAAGTCATCTAGAGTTACTTTATCATTTCTACCATTTGACAGTGTGCCATTTATAGTGCATTTCAGAGTTTAATTGGGAAAGTTTACAAAAGAGAAATTGGGGTTCCTCATCAGCTTTTGCTTGAGAACTTGAAACAGTGTTCCACCATCTGCATGAGTTTTTTGACCAGCAATGCCAAACTTTTATGTTTGAATTGTATTGTTATAGGTGATGAAAATGGGTTTTGCATGTTGACAGAAAACAACCCTCCCCCCAAAGACAGTGGTTATCACAAACTGAGAAACCAGTATGAACAGCAAAACTGAGATTCCATCAACAGAAATCCTTGCATTGTGTCTGGTGAAATATAAAAGGTGTGATCCATTACAATCTTTTAGGAAGGGCCATCAATGTAAATGTCCTGCTTTGGTAAACAGAAAATATATATTCTCCAGCATGACAATATAAAAAGGTACAAAATTTTGCAAAACAAAGGATATGAAGTTTCCTCTCATATTTGTTCTTCATGCCCCTCTCCCACAGCCCCCAATAAAGATTTTTTAAAACATGGAATTGAAAATTTGGCTTCTTGTTGGGCTGCAGTTGTGAAAAATGATTACAATTTTGATAAACAATATTTAAATAAATTTGACTTATATTTGTTGGGAAACTTGGACCTTCATGCCTGCAATTTAAACCAAGTGTCAAAAGTACGTTTTTTCCCTTAACACCACTATTATTTTAACTACCCTCACTCCTTGGCAATGTTTATTGTTTTATAAAGCAATGATTAGAATTGCCATAAATCCTAAACATAAGTGAATCTATAACCTTTTTTGTTCTTAAGAATTTACAACAAAAATATTAAACACTATCTAATTATTTGTTTATTTTCAAGAATATTTTATTTTCAACATTCTAAAAACTAATAGTTAAAAGTAATGCAATATTTATCATTTACCAATCTTTAAAGAAATAAATAAACATTTACTAAATTATTAAAATATGTGAACCAACTATAAAGAAATCTTTATTATTTACCATTTTATAAAGTTTGAATCAATAAACGGTCTAAGAGATAAATAGTCTAAATAAACAATTGAATAGTGTTTATTATTTTGTTGTCAATTCTCAAGAACAAAGAAAATGTATAAATTCACTTTCATATATATAACTTTTATTACAATTCCAATCCTCGCTTTTTAAAACAATAAACATTGTCAAGGAGTGAAGGTAGTTAAAATAATATTCAATGAAAAAAAAAAAAAAAAAAAAAAAAAAAACACATTCTTTTGCCACACAGTTTTTCTTTTGCAGACATGATAGATCAGGTTTGCCCGTTTGCTTTTATATTTTTTCTGATAAAAGGCAATTACTTTGTGAACACCCTCCCTAACAAAAATATTTTTTTCAAAATACCCATCCTTATTTATTTTCTTTGCAAACTTCATGCACAAAACAAAGTTCTTAGTTTAACTGTAAACAAATCACTTAATCTAGTGATGATGACAAGGAGCAAGAAAAAACATGATGCTTACAGTAGATTAAATCCATTCAGGTTGATTTTATATCTTGGCTCAGCTCTAAAATGTGCATCTTTAATGTCGGTTATATATTTTAGCTTTAGTTCTCTCCCTTGAATATAATCTCAAACAAAAATGTTTCTCACCCTTGTGATGCGTTTCTTCTCTCAATTTCAATGTCTGCTCAAACTGTTCAGGTGTCATTTTCACACGAGAATTTAGCCGTTCCCGGACTTCATTTAAACATTGATGGATCTTTTCAAGTTGAGTCTTCTGTGAAGTGTCTTCGGAAATCATCAGTGTAAACATTGAAGAAGCAAGACCAGATCCATAAGAAAAGAGAACAATTCGTTTTCCTGGAAGTTCATTTAAGGAATGACTGAAAGAAAAATAAACGGATTTTCAAATTATGATTAGTCTCTTCCATTCAAAAAAAAAAAAAAAGAAAGCAAAATATTTAAGACCAATCTGGTTGACTTGGAATTTCAATGATGTTATTGAAGTTATTGAATGATGGCTTCATGTCTTGAAAAATTCACTTGAAATTAACATTAATTTTTAACATAATTCCCAATCTCTGTCATCTGGAAAACGTGTACTACTTAAATGGAGTGGCCAACTAGTAAAAAAAAACAAAAAAACAAAATATATAGGGAAACGTTTTTTGGAATTTATTTTTGTAGGTACAATTCATTAGACCTTCACTTAAGGTGTGTCATTTGCTGGAATAGAAAAATATTGATTTTTTTAATAACTTTAGAAGACCTGTTCATAATATCAATACAATGCAAACTTGATTCCAGACTTTTTAGTTTGTTATTTACAAATACTAAGTTTGAATGAACAGTACAAAATACTTCTAAAATTATAAAAAAAAAAAAATTTAATTCTGATAAATATTGTACCTTTGAGTAATGTCTAATGAATGCTAATCTCTGAAAAAATTTTCTTGCTTTTTTTTTTTTTTTTTTGAGTGGACCACTATATTTAAGTAGTGCCAGAAAAAGAAAATAATTTAGCTTTGAGGCAGTATGTGTTTGAGATGCCACTTATTTTAAAGTTATTCTTTTGAAGATTGCATTTTACAGGTATTGACTGATTTTCTAGGCTTATCAACCCTTTGTAAATTATTTAAAGCTAGAAAATATTTTTACATTGTAGGAATTATTTTTTTTTAAGATAATAATGATACAAGTCTTACTAATTAACTCTTAACTGGGGGGAGAAGAAGTGGATTCATACTTTTACCAAGGGTATTTGTGCCTAAGTAATTATAACGAACTCTATGGGAATTGAAACTTGGCTCTCCAATTAACAATTCTGAGCCATTATCCATTACACCACCCACACATCCAAGCTTACAGCAACTGGTATTCCCAAACAGTCACCTATCTAGGTATTGACTAGGTGTGATTTTATTTTGCAACAAGTACTTATAAACAAAGGTAAAATGTTAGTTTCTTTTAATTTTTTAAATCTAGGACATGCTTGTAACAGAGAGAGGTTGACGTACATGAATGCACACATGCAAATATAATGTTTATTGATTGAAGATGGAAAACATGATCTTCCGTGAAAGTTACAAACTGTGTCAGCGCTATTAATAGGAAAGAATCTAGAACAATGATATATGAAACCTGAGATGGCTGATGGATAAAGAATAAATTTCAAGTCGGGTTGGCAAGGACTTGTTTATAAACAAATGCAAAAGGGCAGGAGGCGATGTTTATTTTGGGTTATTAAAAAAAAAAAAAAAAAAAAAAACGAAAATAATATTTTGGTTAAAAACATATTGAAAAAGGGGAATTGGACCGGGAGGTAAGATCAGTGTATGTTTACCGCTAGCGAAATCTGATCTAAACATAAGTTGTATCCGCTGAATTTGGTCATCGAAAAGACAGTTGAAATGAACATTGAACTAATTAATTTTATCCACTAAGAGATTTGAAATAGATCTGAATTTAAACTTTGCTTATGGCGACACTCGTGTTAAGCGCGTGAACAACCTGGCTTATAACCTTTGGTTTGCTATATAAATGTGAGTTTTGCTGAGTTGGGGAGACTTGGGCATTAGATGAGAGTGACGTTGAGAGAGAGAGAGAGAGACTGTCATTGCAGTGAGTCGGTCCAGTGGCGAGTCAGAGATAAGGACTTCAAGAAATATCATCGTCGTTGTAGCAGTCGCATTGAAAAGTTGCTGAAACTTAACGCTTGTCACTTATGACAACCAATTGAAAAATACTTCCACATAGGGCTGGAATTACATAAACATATCCTCCCAAGTTGATTTGGAACGAGTTAATCACACACACACCTCTCTTTGTTGGTATAATTGGTAGAGGATGGTCCTCTGTTCTTATGTTAATTGCTTTTCTATCCTTTTCTGTAAACTCTTTCTACTGTTGTTGTTTTCTTATATAAAAGACATCAATATTTTACCCATTGTTGTTCGGCTTCTGCAGATATTATTTCCTTGTTTGCCACATTCTAATTTTCCTGCCGCCCACCCTCACAGCTGTGCCTACATCCCCAATTGACTGTGAACGTATGGACAACACCTTGCTTACTGGATCTAAAAACTAACACAATGTGGGCAGCAGGTGGAACTTGGCCAGTGACTGGTCGAACAATCTACGGAGTGTGCGGCCAGCTACCCCTGAGTTCGGTTCAGACCGAGTGGGCGCCTCAACCCAAAGAGGAAGACGCCGGAGGTTGAGGGGCTGAAGGGACGAGTGGTAGATGCTTATAAATATTCATCAGGTTAACTAGAAAGTCAAGATAAATTATGGAGGATGTTAAGTGATGTAATTTAATGCCTAATAAATAAAAGTGAATAAATGATATTGTCAAATTTTTTTATTTTTATTATTTGATTTACTACTTTTCCAAGACAACATTAATGACTATAAAAATGTTAAAAATTTTTAAAAGAAAATGGTTAAATTCATAACCTCATGTTATTTAAAATATATAACACATAAATTCATCCCAAACTAAAATAATTTAAATATAAATTGCATGAAATAAAAAAAAAATTCAAAATCATTTACTCACTTTCATTTATAAGATCTTACATTATGTCACTTAGCATCCTCCATAATTTACGTAGACTTTTCAGTCAACCTTATGAATATTTATAAGCATCTCTTATATTTAAAAATTTTGAAAAAAAATAACAGTTTTACTTTTGCTCATAAATACTTGCTGCAAAATAAAATTCTTACATTTGCCTTTATAAAATCCTTCAGAGGATAAGTTTTCCTTTATATCAGGTCATCCCATAAGTTACGTCCGAATTTTGAATAAAGAAAACAAGTGACCAAATGTTACATTTAATTACAGATTCAAACAACAATGTATTTTCCCTGATTATCTATGACTTCATTCCATCTATTAACAAGCTTACTAATTCCATTACTGTAAAATTCTTTTGGCTTTGATTCGAAGAACTCACAAATGTCAGTTTTAACCTCTTCCTGTGTTACAAAAGCTGTTTCTTCCAAATGATTCTGTAAGCTACGAAACAAATGGTAATCTGAAGGAGTAAGATCGGGAGAATAAGGTGGATGAGGAATTTTCTCCCAACCAAGTTCTTGGATCTTTTGTGATGTGATTCTTGCTGTGTGGGGTCGTGCATTGTCCTGATGAAACATCACCCCTTTTCGATTCACTAGAGCAGGTCTTTTTTTCCTCAAAGTTTGGTTGAAATGCTCTAATTGCTGATTTCGTTCATTTTAACAAAAAGTTAAAATTCAGACAGAACTTATGGGATGACCTTAAGTATATATATATATATATATATATATATATATATATATATATGTGTGTGTGTGTGTGTGTGGAACCTAGTTAGAAATGGTAGAAAAATTCTTTTATCACTAAAATCTCATTTTTGTATAGAAAGTAGTCTCCAATTTGAATGTCCATGTCCGCATTTATTAACCAATCAGCGACATTATTTCGAATGTGCTTAAGGCCTCGAAAAATCATACAACTATATTTGTTGTCTGCTACAAAATTTGAGAGATCATTTCAGAAAATGATCAACAATATTTTTCCTCCTAAAAATAGATATTTATAAATTGAAAAAAATATTCATTAACCAATAAACTTCTGTGTTCAGTGAATCTAACTTTTAGCTTCCTTGAGCCTATCTATTTTCTATAAATATTCATTGTATAAATTCGCAAAGATTAGTTTTCAGTTCTTCTGTAAACCTTTGACTAGAGTTTGTTGTGCACAAGCTGGTTACTCACATCTTTTGTATAATTACTAAACCTTGCACATCTTTTATCATGTAACTTCTTGCAATAACCTCATGATTTTAAAGTAAAGCAAGCAATACATAAAAACATATGAACAGAGTTATGTCACCAAAAATATTAACGGTAGTAATAACACAGCTTTCATTTGCTGACTGCTGAAAAATAACATGGATTCATAAAATTATGTAAATATGTGACTCGTTATTTTATGTTTTTTTATCTTACTAATATAATTATTTCTGTTGTGTTGTAGAAAACAAAAATGTTTTTGTGGGATTTTGTTTTGTGAGTATATTTTAACGTGAAAAAAAAAAACAAAAAAAAAATTCTCAATAATAAAATTTGTTTAAATTTGTAGTCATGTTTGAAGATTATTTTTTATTTTCATGCTTTTTTATATATGTATATATATATATATATATACATACATACATACATACACACACAGAGTTGTAAGATCAAATATTTTACAAGAAATAAAAGCAACAAAACTTACTTGATAATAAAAGAAACTAAACAACTATACAAAGATGGTGTATACATATTCCCAACTTGGCTGGCAATGAAAAGGGATGGTTTTGTTTTCTGGATAAAAAATTGTTGACTTGATTTCATGAAGGCAGATTCTACTTGCTTATCAAAATACGAATCCTTCAATTTCACTTCCCTGCAAAATAAACAATCACAACATTCAGTTTAATTGCAACATTCCCCACCCACCAAAAAAAACAAAACATTCCAGCATTTATTTTTTGACAAAATATAAACATACAACACGGTGCTCAACCAGCTTGCCACTGATCGTCCAATGACCACCCCATGTTGCAACTCTGACTTGTTCGTGCTGGTGTGCACCCAAAACAGAAAAAGGCCTGCTGCATGTTCACAAGGGAAAGAAAAGATGAGAACAAATGTCACATTAGGGAAATAAGAACTTGAATCCTGTTTCCAATATATTTAGTTGTTTTATTCAGGGCTTCATTTGCCTCGGTCTGTGTGGGTAGGTAGGTGACACTTGGGAGAACTTCTGCTGTGTCAGTCTATCAGCTCGGCTCTTTCCTCCTACCACCCACCATTCATCTACATGTGGCTGTCGATATGAACGGGTAGCATCAAATCTACCCTAGGGACAGTTGGTTGTTTGCTAAGGGTAAACAAGGACTGACTTCTTTGTTCCCAACTCTGATTATTAATATAATCGACAAGGTCTGTCTGAAAAGTAATGTGACTAGTGTCACAAACAATTTAAATTCCAAACAACAAACTACATGGTTTCCCCTTCAAAGTTATCCCCCTTGAGTTTAATACATCTTTGTATCCTTCTCTGTCATGCACTGCTAGAAGAATTCGCCTCTTGATGGCCTTCACACACTGGGCCCAGAGTTGGAAATTGGCAAAAAATCAGGTTATTCTTTATTTAAACCTTTGTTATAAACAAATGAATCAAAATTAAATTTCTTAAAAAAAAAAAAAAAAAAAAATTAAGTCTCTAGCATATCTAGGACTGATTTTATTGTATTTGAAGTTACAGAAATCTGAATAAAATCTTAGCTATTTCTTAGCCCCATATCCTGACCACATATTTTTAAATGTTACATCACCCTGATAAGTGAATGGGCTAAAATCTGTTATGGTTATATGAGGAGCTACTATCATTTTTCTAACATTGAATACCATATAATTGAATTCTGATTGGAAAATAATCATTGATTCATGATGAATTCATTAAGATTTTGACAAAGTAAAATCAGAATCAAAATTTGTCGATAATATGTCTGATCTTTCCCGATATTGCACTATTTTTTTTAGTCAAAAACGTCAAATAATCAAAAATGGCTAAGATTCACATACCAAAATTGAGGCTAAGCCAATTTAGAATTTTTCACTTTGTTATGCATTTCTTCTTTAATGCAAAACCAAAGTTTATTTCAAAGACTATAAATTTATCTAATTGGTAAACTTTGTATGTACACTAGCATTAAAATTTAAGCTCCAAATGGATGAAAATGGTCGTATATTATTATTTTGGGGTTACAGACAGGATATTTAGCGATGAATTGCCTCAGAATACCATCAAAATAGATAAAAACATTATCTTTGCTGATTTTCACACAAAATTGAGCAAAACTTTGTCCAATTTTACTCAAAATGCAGAAATTTTCTTGCTCTAATTCATCAGATACACTAAAAATGGCTAAGATCCATACACCATGTTACCAATATCAAAGGTTTATTGGTTAAACTCTTTCAGAATTTTCAAAACCTTCCTCCATCAAGTCAATCATTCAATTTTTGTACCTTGGGAAAGCAATGCCCAAATAAGGAAATACCAGACCAAACCCCCAATTTTTAAGAAATTTCACCTTTTATGAACTCAGCTTGGTCATACACTTCAAAAAAGACCTTAATCACTTATCAGATTAAGGATTGGGCCAAATTATACATCATCATACCTCTATTTCCAAAGTTAGCCCATCTAAGCCCACTGTGCTTCATACCTTCAAAATCTTGATGACCCTCTTTAAGCTTGGGGGGAAAGAAAAAAAGTAACATGAAACAAGATCTGCTGAGGATACCATGGATCAAACATGTGAGTAACAAAGTTTGAGAAAAAAATAGAAACAAAAACGAAACTTATATTTAACATCATGAAGAGACAGGTGAAATTTTTAGGGCACATAATGAGGAAAGAGGGTTTGGAAAATCTGATACTCACAGGACAGATTGAAGGCAAGAGGCACAGAGGAAAACAAAGCCTAACATACTTATTGAGCTTCAATAAATGGATGACAGAGCAAGATTTAGGAGAATTAAGAAAAAGGCAAAATTTATTAAGAACTATGAATAACAGGAAATTGTAGAGAGCCATATGTCCTGAAGGGATACAGTATATAAAGAAAAATGATTCTTCCTGATACAAGTCTTACTGCCTAACCCATAGCCAGGGGAGTTTCATTGTTTTTTTTTTTTTTTTTTTTAACAGATTATCAACCCTTTGTGGGTTATTTAATGCCAAAACAAGATGGATTGTAAGAATCATTTTGTTTTTGTGAGTGAATATTTTTATATTAACAATTTTTGGGGGAGTAACAATGATTTTTTTTCAAATACAAGTCCTACTATTTAACCCATAGCTGGAGGTAGAGGAGATGGATTCATACATTTCTTACTATAATTGATTGAGAGAATTTTTTGTGAGTAAACAGATACAAGTCCTACTATTTAACCTATAGTGGGGGGAGGAGATGGTTTCATACCTCTTCCAATGGTATTTGCACTTAAGTGAATGTAATGGACTTGAGTAGAATTCAAACTCTGTTCATTGATTTCTCATTCTGAGTCACAATCCATTACACTGCCTGCACATTCAATAAGTGCAACAAAAGAACTGATTTATAATTTGGTTTCCTCTTGATAAAGCAAATTAATGCAATTGTGTTTTGTTTTTTTTATTAATGTTTAAAGATTCATCAGTTTGTAGATTTGTGAGTTTTGAAATTTGCTCTGTAAATTTTCTTTTAGATCAGCAGATAGATACATAATTGTCTTATGGCTTTCTTTTATTTGAAAAGAGAATTTTGTTTATTTCTTGTTCGGTTTTCAACCATCTTTCTGCAAGCAGGCCAACCGACTCAGCTAAAAGATACAATTTCATTCTTGGTGCAATTATTTTCGGTTCTATTGATAGATTCAACCTGAGCCTATTCAAAAATTGTAAACTTTTTCCTGAAAATAATTTTTGGATTGCTGTTCTAAAAGTCCTTGGAAATAATTCAGATGCTTAAGGTGCGAATGTTTAGTTTGTATAATGTTTAACTTGTTGGGTACCATGACATCATTAGACATCCTTTCACCATAAATGACATATAGACGGAGAGGTTCATACCCATTTCCAGTCCAATGAAACTCACACTTTAAATAGCTATTGCATTATTAATGACTGTGTTAAGATTTTGTCTTATTATCAACCAGGCTTAGTTGCTTTTGACAAGCATTCACTGTTAGATCCACAATCATTACTTATGTTTCCTCTTCATAAACCTATCTATTTTAAGGCTAACTTATTCAATATGACCTAATCCCACACAAAGAGCACAATTTATGCTGACAAAGTCAAGTAGCAAACCGAGACAAATAGTAGCCTGTCATATATTAATAACTGAATGGTTTGCAGATGTGAAGACACATTCAGAATCTTTTGTTCAGTTTCATTTCTTTTAGCTTGAGAGTTTTTCAAAATTGACTAAAAGGGAATAAAATTCTATTACATCAAAGGAAACAAACAGAAATTTTTTTTTTTTTCAAAATCCATTATCGAAATGAAAACTTTCGATCAGAGCCAAAACTTACACTCTGGGGTATAATATAGACAATGTTCAAGTAAAATTTTCAAGGCCTTAGAAGTGGAAGCAGCAAACAAAATAGAATAAAAAACTGAAATTTAACCAAGACAAAAACATGATGAAAAATAATAATGTAAGAAGAGAACAGCTGTGAAAGTTGGTTGAATCAGAAAATAAAACATGGAGGTGAATTAATGAATTATGCATTAAGCCCAAACAATGGACTTCAGTTGGGGAAGATTTATTCTTTGATGATTCCTATGATTGGAAAAGATCCATTCTTTGGGAATTCCTTTCACTGGAAAAAGATTTGTTCTTTGATGATTCCTTCAATCAGAAAGGATCCATTCTTTGATGATTCCTTTGCTAATAATTTTAATGTTGAAATGAGATCAATATTTAAGTTTATTTTACAATATTTCATGGTATCATCTATTTGTTTGATTTTAATTTTTTTTTTAAATGGAAAATAATTGAAATTTAATTATAATTTAAATGGAAGATAATTAAAAATAATACTCTCAAGAAAATGATTGAGAAATTTATTTTGTTAACACCAGCAATTGCAATGAGAAAGTTGTCATTGCTAAATGACAACTTTCACATTGTAGTGCAAATTTAGGAGACGATGTGAAATTACAATTGCAAAAGTCACACGGGCTGTTCTTTAAATAAAACAGATGCATTGTCCTTTGTTGTGGTCAGAAATGGAATTAGTCATGGTTTTGCTTGTATAATAATGGACAAACAAGTGACAATGATAGTACCACTAATTTGCCAACTAGTTGCAAATGGAGGTTTTATTTGGGCAGCTGGGTATGGTTGATCTTCCAGTTTTTGTAAATCATATCTGGTATAGAAAACATACACAATTTATCAGGTTTAGTGACAAACACATTCAACAGCTCCAATAAAATATCAATAATAGTCATAAATTATAAATCATAGTTTCTTTATAGTACTGATATGTCCCATATGTTATTGTCAAATACAGTACTATGAATTTGCTAGTGGAATCAGTGATGTAAATAAACACCCAATGACGCCAACAGCATTGTGTGGTCAATTACAAAACTGTGGGCCTATTTACGCAGCAGAAACATAACTCAGACCATATTCATGTACTCATTAGCAATGATCTATTATGACAAATCATGAGACATGTCATAATAGATCATTCCATCTCAAATAAATCAACAATGTTTTGTGGCAATTTTTAACAGATTGAGATTTTTCTTGTTGAAAGTTGAATAATCTTAACATACTCAAAATTATGGAAAAAAAAATCAGTGAAGTTATATAGAGTTTTTTCATGAATTAGCATGAGCAAAACAAGTTCATAGATTTGGATAAAAAAAAAAAAAAAAATGACCTCAGAATGATGTCAAAATCCACAAAAGTTTTTTATCCTTTGATAGTTGTGCATTGTTTAATTTGTAACATATAATGTAGGTAGAACCCCCCCCCAAAAAAAACAACTGTTCATAAGATAGTCACAAAGAACTGCCTGAGGCCCTCAATCAGACTTGGGACTCTCTTGGCCCTTTTGGCTGGTAGTAGGCACTGGCCTTGTCTCTAGATGCAGCTGACAATTATAGATAAATTTTATTATGAATTCTAGTTTATATTCCAAAATGAGAAAAATAAAATCTAGCTTTTTTGCAGCGCACTTAAATTTGTCCTAGGGCAACCTGTGGTGAATGGTTTGGGAAACACTGTTTTAACTAATGCATTCTTTAACCTTTCTCAAGAAAAAAATATTTGCCTAGACTAAAAGTGTATTTTATAATTATTCTCCATTTACATAAATGTGTAAAGTAAAAAGAAAAAGTTTTGGTCATATCAAGATACCATTGAGAAGTTTCACATAAGGAGCAAATTAAGCTGCACGACAAAACAAGGAAGTAGGATGTAGTTAATTACTGAAAACAGCCTCACAATTTTAATGAGCTCAACGGATTTATCTCCCTTGGATTCAAACTTTTCAATTCGTCAAGATGAATGTCAAGAGTATAAATGTCTTTGTTCATTTGTCAAACGCGGAAAATTCATTGTAACCAAAATATCAGCCAATTACCTGAATCCTTCTAATCCTTTGTATAAACCTTGAAAATCCGGATTTGGGTCTTGGAGAAAATCATTGAGCATCAACCGAGCCAAGGATTTCTGCACCAGTTTGCAGTAGGGTGAATGAAAGACAAAACCATCAGCACTTGTCAAAGTGAAATGTTCTATTAACAAAACAAAAGAAAAAAAAGTAAATAAATCAAGCTTTATTAAAAACAAATGAATAAATATTAATATTCTTTTTTAAAAATCATTCTCTATCTTTTTTAAATGAATCAAAAACCATGCAGAATATTAAATGGATGTAAGTTTCCAACATTTCATTTTATTTTTTTACAAAAGATTTAATATATTTTATGATATACAGGTATACATCACCCTATGTGGTTAATTAATTGAGTTTACGATGTAGGTAAAAAAAAAAAAAATGACTTAATTGGAAATAACCACTCCCCATTGCCTATTGCAGAATTTATGATATATACGTACAGTATTCTGATTAAAATAATCTTCCAGCGATATAGCCTTACACTTAGCATTAGAAAACAATGCACGAATGCTGCCTTTCGACAGGAATTTTAAATAAAAACATCTACTGAACATACTTTATTATGATAATTGTTTTGTTTTTGATGATTTTATGATACATATAATATACATAACATTATATTTAAATATGATTTTATATGTGTTTAGCATTCACACTGCTGCCAGGACAGACACAAGGTCAATGTACAAAGTGGATTTAATGGCAATATCAAAAAGATTGCCTAAGCCACCTTGGCACTTCCTCTTTGGGGTTGTCTCAGTTGCTGAGAAATGAACCCAGTCCCTTCCCAAAGGAGAGGTATCACTTGGGGGTGGGGGAAGGTCCCCTGAAGCTTGGTTTATATTATTTGAAACAAACCCTGGAAAGTTACATAGTTTATTTAACAAGAATAATTTTATATTCACAACATTCTAAAAACTAATGCAATGCAATATTTATCATTTACTTAAAAAAAGTATGAAAACAATTTTTTTATTCATAAATTTATAAACATTTACTAAATTATTAAAATATGTGAACCAACTATAAGGAAATCATTATTTACCATTTTATAAAGTTTGAATCAATTGGCAATTAGCCAATGTTTTGCCAATCTTTCCAATAAACAATATAATAAATAAATATTGTAAATAAAGAATCTAATAAATAAATAGTGTTTATTATTTTTGTTGCCTGTTCTCAAGAATAAAGACAATGTATAAATTCACTATCATTATACTTTTAGGTTTTATTACAATTCTAATCATTGATTTTAAAACAATAAATATTGCCAAGGAGTGAAGGTAGTTAATATAATAGTAATGTCAATGGAAAAAAAATTTCCTTTTGACAGTTTTTTTTTTGTGGACATGAAGATCAAAGTTTGCCAAATTTTCTATTCCACCTCCATTATAGCTTGAAATATGAACACAGGTAATTGTCTTTAAATAAAACCACCACTCAATTCTTTGCCAAGACCCCCCCCCAATATATAATTCAAAATAAGCCAATTTCTCAATGTAGTGTTGTGCAATAACAGGCTCCAGCAATTAATTTGTTGGTTGATTTTGTTTAGCAACATATCAACCTCTCTGGGTTATTAAATGCCAAAATCTAAATATTTTGTACATAATTTTATACTTTCAGAGTAAAAGGTATATTTTCTTTAGATACATAATTTGTAGATCCTAAAATGTATTGTTGGTAATTTTGCTATAAAAATGTATTGTTGCTCATTTTATTATAAAAATGTACTGTTGATTTTTGTTTATGAAGTTTACTATTTGCCCATAGCTGGGACCCTAACAGGTGCTACCACCTTGGGTCAGGGTGGACCTGAGAACAACAGAAGTTAAGAGGTGGTTTAAAGCTCCTAAAAATCTCCAATCTCCCAATCAGAGGCCTTGTTGCAGGATGTAGTTTATCATCATACCCAGAAAGACCATCAATTTGTAATACAGAATGTTTATTTTTTTTTGAATTGCACAAAGAACTTTTGGCAAAGTTTGACATCTGTACCTGCAAAAAAAAAAAAAAAAAAAAAGTGTTAAAATAATGCTTTTTTTCCCTCTTGACACTGTTATTACTGAATACTCCCTTGGCAATTTTCATTGTTCTAAAAAGGTATTTTTAGAATTTTAATAAAACCCATTTATGTAGTCTTTTTTTTTTTTGAAAACTGACAACTCCCATTAGCAGATTCAGTTTAGGTTGTGATGTTGAAGTTTTTTTTTTCTGTATCTAGCCATGATCTTTGATTTGGATTCTTGGGGTCTTTCTAACAACTGAATTGAGACAATCTGTAAAGAAATAAATCAGTTTTCATGAAGACATTTTTTTCTATTTCATTTGTTAAGCAGCAGAAATTATGTTTTTGGTTTTGAAGAAAACACAATTTATGACAAAGGCATAGAATTTTAAATGCAAAAGTGTTTTCTGCAGTTTACAGAGATAATAGAACAGTTAAAACTCATTAAATTTTCAGTGAAAAATCTTAAACAATGCAGTGGTCACTTGGAGGATTCCTTGGCTTTAGACCTTTTTTTTAGCATTTCCCCCCATGTGAGGAAATAAAGCCGCTAAGATTCAAAGGGTTACTGAGTGTGAGAGAAGATGAGAGAAAAAAACGAAAAAAAAAAAAAAAACGAAAAGAAAAACTTGATTAAGGTGAAAGGACAATAAAAGAAGAGGAATTAAGGAGACAGAAGATAACGATTGACATTGCATTTAAATTTTTGAAGATCAAAGTTGATTGGAAAGTAAGAAAATGGAAGAAACTGTTAGCATAGCATTAACAGTTACATCTAACCATTTTAATTGTAAAATTGTAGCTTCCAGTCTAATACTCTGCTTAAATTCATAAAGTCTAGGTACCATAAAGGAAAACTCATTAGAACAATTTTCATGAAAATATTTATAGAAAAGGCACAGGGAAGCTACATTATGGTGGTGGGAAAGTGACTGAAGTTGAGATGCCAGGTCAAGACCAATAACATTGCAGATTTTTCTTTGGATTTTATTAAGAATCTCTGAATATGTAGCAGAAGCACCAGATTAAAAAGAATGTTCCCTTTTATAAACTTATCCACTTAGCCAGAAGGTTTCTTTTGACACTCTGCACAATTTGTTATAGATATTTTCTATTTAGGTGACCTCTCTGGTCTTACACTAATCTAGGGGTTCTCAAACAGAGGGAGGATAACCCACCTCCACACTGAGGGTAAATTCCAAGGTTTCAGTGTGGGGAAGAGAAATCTTTTACTTCTACACAAGTTTCTCATTAAGTTTAAACTTCATCAAATTAAAATCTATTTACATACCCTGAGCTTTTATTGAACATTTTTATTTATTGAATTACAATACCTTGGCATTCTATTGAACTTTTTCTTTATCAAAGTATATATATTTAATAATTAGTTATGAATTAAAACAAATTACTGTACATGTAGTCAAGTTTAAAAATCCATCAACATTTTCTATTGCTATTAAATTTGTAAAACTCTTCTGTAAAAATAATCCATGTCAATGCATACATACTAATATGGAAAAGAATGAAGATTTTCAATAATATATTCATATTATTTGGAATGCACCTTTTGAGGGAGACAATCTTGGAAAGTGGGGAGAGTGACATTCTGACTTATGATGAAATGTGTGCATTGATCAAAATATGTTGAGAACTACTATTGTAGACAATCATTTAGAGTAAAAATCTACAATAGTCCATAGGCATGAAATAATGAAATTTGAGGACATCTACAATTGAAAATAGCCAATTAGTTTTAGTCTTAATTGTAAGAGATAAAGGTTAGCTTAAAAAAAATCTATCAAAAAAGTACCCGTGGGAAAGGTATGAATCCATCTTCTCGCACCTCAGCTATGAGTAATTAGCAGGACAGACTGGTTCCTATAGCCTTGAGTAGAAACCAGTCTTGGAGAAGGAAAACTTTGAATTAAAAACCTCCAATTATAGGTAAATAGTAGGGCAGACTGGGCTCTTTGGCCTTGGGTGGCAGCTAGTCTAGGAGAACAACAACTCTGAATTCAAAAACAATATGTAGCCCAGGTGAAGAATATACTATGCAGCTAATGAAAGGATCATGGAGTTTACAATGACTATGATTCTGACTGTGGCCATGTGTGTGTGTGTGTAGGCAATTGAAAAAAAAAAAAAAAAATTGGAAAGGACCTTTTGATTTGGATAACGGTGAAAAGGGTTCAATGGTTAAAAAAAGGTTAAGATGTAATTGACTAATCAATATCTAAACAGAGCAATGAAAAATTTCTTACTCTTAAAGAAACTCAAACTAACTCATTTTATTCTTTGCCTTGTGAATGCTTTTCATGGATTTAGAATAGCCAATTATCAAGACACAGCAGTCAGGAATTAACCAACCAGCACTAGGCAACCTGATGTTCAGTTTTTTTTTTTTTTTTTGTAAATGCCTCACCTGCAATTCCTTCACGTTGAGCCTTTTTTTTAAACTGCTGGTAACACTCATCCATGGCTTGTAAATAACACTGGACTGAGAGTTTACCATCGACTACTGGATACTCGGAGTTCATGTCAGGTTTGTAGAAATCATAAACATGCTGCATGTAAGTAGAGCGTACACCTGGAATAAATAAATTTAAAAAAAGAAGGAAAAAAAAAACACAGTAAATAGCTGGTAAATAATATATGTGCCTTGCATCTTGAGATGGAAACTAAGCATTATAAAAATGACTGTCAAAACATACTTTATGACAATCTGAAATTTTAGATGAAACATTGTCAAATTACTATTCCTTGACTAGGATTTCTTTCATCTTAATTTCTTATCATATTGAATCTCACAAAGCTCTACCTTAACAGCTGTAGAATGGCAATCCAAATGAGAATTATTAAATAAATTTGGGTTTCATTTTTGAGATGAGTAACTGTTAATATAATTTTATTTCGAATTATTATTCTCATTTGCTTATTATAGATGTTGTTATAGATACAGTGTTTCAGCCAAATGCCCACTGGCCATAATCTGGTCTTCATAGTTTGGCCGATATGCGATATCTGTTGATTATTGTGACTTATTTGATTATTGTATTATTTTGTCCCTGTGAAGAACAATCTAGCTTCATATTCAGTTTGAAATTTCTTTAAGGTTACTGGGACCAACAGGCATCTAAAAAAGGTTAAACAACAAAGATAAGGACATTAGTCCAACTATAAATGACAATAACTGTTAATATATTTCCTTATTAGTTATAAATTAAAACAAATTACTGGACATTTATTCAAGTTTATCCATCAACATTTTCTATTGCTACTAAATTTGTAAAACTCCTCTATAAAAAAAATCCATGTACATGTATATGTAGTAATATTGAAAAGAATAGTAATTTGACAATGTTTCATCTAATATATTTTCTGGCCTTAACTTGTAAAGGGTTGATAAGCCATACAAAACAAATCATTCATTATTCTCTGAAAAGCTCTATCTAATTATTGATAGAGTTGTACTGAACACTGATGATAGTGTGATTAACACATGCTGCTGTATGCAATTTGTTTTTAATTTATTCATTTGACTAGACAAAAATATTGTCTAAAACAAAAAATATATTTATTCTCTAGAGAAAAATAAAACATTATTATGGATATTTCCTATTTCTAAAGCAAAAGATATTTACATGTATAATCTTCCTTAGTGAAAATAACCAATAGTTTAAAATGATGAACATGTTACCTTCAATAAAAAAATTACAAAATTCAGTAAACATTATACTTAAGCATTGTTTCTGTATGTGGCTAAGTATGAGAGAGAGTGAGTGAGTGAACAGGTTAGAACAAAATGAATAATATTTTAATAAATGTTGTTTTCCTCATAAAATTAGAAAGCCAAACTGTCTACAGTTTACCCATGACTGTGATAACTTCTCAGCCCAGAAATTCAGAAAAAAAAAAAAAAAAAAAAAAAAAAATGTATCTCTTTACATTGGTACAATTGATTTTTTTTTTGGATAAAGGGAAGATGCTAATTCTGAAGCCCATTTTTATATTTTAAGCTGAAAATTTATTCTCTGAAGATGTACAGCCACATCATATTGAAACACCAGTTCTGAAATATCACTGAAGTTAAGCAACATCAAGCTTGGTTAGTACTTAGATGGGTGACCACCAAGTGCTGTAAGCTTCAATGTGCAGGTCATGTAATTTTTTAGCTTGTAATTTTTTTTTTTTTTTTTTTTTTTTTTAAAAATCAGAGCTGAGTTTCAATTTGGTTTGTTATATTCACTTACTGGTAAAGGTATTAAACCATCTTTTCTACTTCCAGCTACAAGGAAGTGACTCAGAGGGTAGTACACAAAGCCTTGGCAACTAACAATGTGAAGAAGGCTGGAGCATACTACATCTGAATCATCATGAATATGACAATAAAATTGAGGACAACAGTCCGAACAATGTAAATAATTACAATACCTCATCTCAGAAATATAGACACAAATAAGCACTAGTTATAAGAAATTGATTATTTTATATATATATATATATATATATTTTAAATATGAAATCATTGTAAATACAGGAAATCATTGAAAATATTATATAAAATCATTATAAATACATGAAATTATATTTTATATATACATTATTATTTATTATCTCTAAAAAAAATTCTTACAATCCCAAAATATTGTTTGACTTTAAATAACCTGCAAGATTAAGAAGGCATAAAAAACAAAATAAATCAATAAAAAATCTTTTTAATTGATTAATTCATTTGTATTTTATATACAATGATTTCCTGTAACATTAACTATAATTTGATGATTTCACAAACACCTCGCAGTTCATACAGAATATTGGTTTCAGAATAGAAAGAAAATGGTGAGAGGATAATTCTTATTTGTTATTTGGATTCATGGCATATCAACTTTTATAGAATGGTCATTTACTTCTAATTTTATTTTATGTTTTAACTACATACCTATATAGTTATACACAAATTTAGTACAAAAACTTTTAAAATTTCCACATGTGTGAGAGTTCAGAGGGGCACGTTATATATGCGTGTATGTTTTGTCCCATTTTGTGACTGCTCTTAAATCATCACAAGACTTGCCATTCCCAGTTAAAATAAAATTTGTCTAGATACTAAAATGTGTCAGTCAGAAAAAAGGAGAAACAATAAAGTGCAAAAAAAAAAAAAAAAAAAAAAAAAAACAAGAAAAAAAAATTAAAGGCTTAGGCAGGATTCATCATGGCAAAAGTTATGGTTGTTTATTATTCCAAACAAAGTGAAAAGGAAGTTTTGAAAGAAAGGAGAAGAAGAAGAAAAAAAAAATGGAAAAAAGCCTTTCATTACAATTTGGAAACCTTATCCAGGATCATCACAAAATGAAATCATTGGACTAGGAAATAAGCACTTGTCAAGCAACGACACCAAAAATGTATAAACAAAAAGAAACCTAGATTTTGTCGCTATGATAGGCTACTTTTAGTACTGCGGTTTATTGAGCACTGAAACCAAAGGAATATCAGGAAAAACAACAGGAAATTCAACAAACAATGAAGAATAAAGCAAATAGTATTGAGGAAGAGGGATTGCCTTTAATACAAACAGATCTAAGCAGAAGTGGTTTTTGTTTTCTACAGTGTGCTCAAAAAAGTCACAATACAAAAACCAATATAAGAAAGCCTATCAGTATGTGTTAAAATGGCATTTTTTTTTTAAACCTATAATTTTTTAAATTTCTTTTATAATTTTTTGAAGAAAATAAATAGGAGAAACTAAGGTGCATCAATATAAAATATGACGTGATTAGGAATTACTCATAGTTTACCGTTTGTCTAATTTTGATATTCTCAGTGCTGATAACCAAATATAGATTCGCTTAATTATAGTTGAATTCACTGAACCATTTTAACTAGACATAATCTAGTAATACATGAATTCTTTATCAGCCCAAATTATTTGCAACACATTTTACATAATTACAAACCAAACTATGAGTAAAGTTTTCAAATACAACCTTAAGCCTGCCAAATGAAAAAAAAAACTTAAATAAAAAAAACGAAAACCAAGGACAAAAAAAAAAAACAGAAAAGAAAAAAAAGGGAAAACAGAAAAGAAAAAGACAGATACCTACTTAAACAATAACACTAAGTGCCCAATGTCTCTAGGAAATACACCAATACAGAGCAGTAACACTAACCAATGAATTCTCTGTACCATTTCCTTGGTTAGTATTTTAATTATATTATATTATATATATATATTTTTTTTTTTTAAGCATTTCACCCCAAGCAAGGCGGGAAGCCACTAGGACACAAGGGGTTACAGAAAATTTAGAGCAAGATCAGATAGGAGTGATAGAAGAAAGGATGAGGGTAGTGGATAGATCAAGGCAACTGGAGATGTCGATTGACATTACATTTGAATAGCTGGAGATTATAGCTCACAGGGAAACAGGAATAGGGAAGGGAGTTCCACAGGCGAGAGGTGCGAGACATGAAGCTATTAGAGTAGAAGAGACGGCTACATTTAGGAGTTTCGACAGTGAAGGGGTGAGAGCGGGATGCCAGCCTTGTAGGGCGCTGGAACTCATGACGTCTGGGAACCAGCGAATGCAGCTCCTCGGAGCAATTTCCATGAAAGTATTTGTAGAACAGACAGAGGGAGGCGACGGCAGGGCCAACCATATTGCATATCCGCCTCTGGAGCCTATCAAGAACCCCGAGGCAAACAGAAGGGGCACCAGACCATATATGGCAGCAATACTCCATGCAAGGGCGAATTGTTGATTTGTAGATCTGGAGGATCGACTCCGGGGAAAAAAACTTCCTAGCGCGGCTCAGGGAGCCAACTTTCCTTGCGGTGGACGAAGCAATTGACTCAATGTATTTATTCCATCTCAGGTCAGCAGTCAACGTGAGACCGAGAAGCCGCAGAGAGTTGCTCTCGAGAAGTTGAGCATCAGACATTCTAATGGAGGGAAGGGAAGGATCTCTGTGGTGATTAATAGAGAGCAGTTTTGTCTTAGAAGCGTTGAAGTTGACCAGCCAATTCATGCCCCAGTTCACAATCGATTGGACGTCCTTTTCGAGATGCATGGCCAGGTGAGTTTTGTCAGCAAGACTAGATTTGTTTTTGCGGCAGGAATAAATTGTGGTGTCATCCGTGTAGATGCCAACTTGGGAAGTTATGGCATCAGGAAGGTCATTTATGTAGATAAGGAATAGAGTGGGGCCTAGGATGGAGCCTTGAGGAACACCTGCGTTCGTGGGATAGGAACTGGAGGAGAATCCATTGAGAACGACCTTCAATTCACGGTTTGACAGGAATGATTGTATTAGGTTATATAATCGACCCGTAATGCCATAACCCTGGAGCTTGCGAAGAAGGCCGGCATGCCAAACCCTATCAAATGCTTTGGAGATGTCTAGTGCCACGGCTCGGGCTTCCCCGTTATTTTGAAGAGCTCGGTAGACTGTTTCAGTGACGGCCGTAAGCACATCGGCTGTAGATCGAGCAAAGCGGAAACCATATTGCTTGTCTGAGAGCAGATTATGGGATGTGAGGTGGTTAACCACACCGGTATTGATTAGAGCTTCAAAGACTTTGCCGAAGAGGGGAAGGAGACTGATAGGACGGTAGTTGGAAGGGTCAGAGGGGTCGCCAGAGTTCTTGAAGAACAGGAACAATCGAAGAGGACTTCCAGCAGTCAGGAAAACAAGATTCCTTGAGGCAGTAGTTGTATAGTTTAGAAAGGGCGGGCGCCAGTTCAGGTGCGCATTTCTTCAAGACAATGGCTGGTATCCCATCTCCACCACTAGCCTTGTTGGGGTCTAAATTGGAGATAATGCCCAGTACCAAAGATGGGGTTATGTTTAACCCACTCAATATGGCCTCAGTTCTAAGAGGGAAGTCGGGTATGGGTACACCGGAAGAGTCGAGCGTCAAGTTGAATGAAAATTTCCGAGCAAAGCATTCAGCCTTGTCGGTAGAGGAGGTCAGGACTTCGAACTGGTTGAATAAAGGAGGTATAGAGGGTTTGCAATTGTTCAATACGCTCTTGCAGAGACGCCAATAATCTTTGGAGCCAAATTTGCGAGATGCAATACGTTCCTTCATTCAGCAGCAAATAGTGACTTAGCATCATTGAGGACACGCTTACATTCGTTACGGGCGGAGGCAAAGAGACGTCTATTGCAGTCAGACATGTCGCTACGGAATAGGTGGAAGTAGTGGTTCCTATGGGCGATGGCGGCTGAGCAAGCAGCGGAGAACCAGTGGGGAGGAATGCGACTTGACCCTATATTTCCTTGATGGGATGAAAGCGTCGATTCCAGCTTTAACCCAGGAAGAGACCTCAGAAGCACATTCTTGGACAGGGGAGCTTAAAGACTCCATCCCAGGGGACATCGCGGAGGAAATCACGGAACGCGTCCCAATCAGCTTTGATAGTAGAACGAAGTTCTAGTGGTAGGAGGTTCTTTATAGGGGTGGAGTTGAAGGAGATGTTAACAGATACTACTGCATGATCAGAGTTACCAAAAGGGCAGAGTTGCGAGGCACTGCAGGATTTGGGGGGATGGAGGTAAAAATGCACAGGTCGAGTTTAGGCTTTACCTTCCCGGTTGAAGGCAAAAAAAAATTGGGGAAAGTTAACTATCTGTGTGAGGGAATGGGAGATTGAAAAATTAAGCGTTTGAATGCCTGCATGGTCAGTAGTAGCATTCTTAAGCCACAGAGTGTGATGGGCGTTAAAGTCACCAATCATGAATCCATTACATTCACTTATGTGATAATACCCTTGGAAAAGGTATGTATCCTCTTCTTCTCCACCCAGATATGGGTAAATAACAGGACAGACTGGGCTCTATAGCCTTGGATGGCAACTGGTCTACGGCAGAAAGAAATGGCAACTTACTGTGGGGAAAAAATGTCTCATCAGTCATTTATCAAAAGATAGATGATCAGCTAAGCATGTATCACGCATAGCACATAACTGACCGATATACCCTTATGTAAAAATACGCTTGGGAAAGGTATGAATCCACCACTTCTCCCCACCAGCTAAGAGTTAATTAGTAGGACTTATATTAGTAAATCATTATTATTTCTAAAAAAAAAAAAAATAAAATCCAAAAAAAATTTTTTTTTTTTAAATAAAATTTCCTGCAAAAAAAGGTTGATATAGGTGTAAAAAAAAAAAAAAAAAACTTTTTAATTTATTTGTTTTTTTTTTAATATCTATCAACCTTTTGCAGGTTATTTAAAGAATCATTTTGGATTTACTGTTACAAGTCCTACTAGCTGGGGGGGAGGGAGAAAAGGTGCATTAATATTTTTTTTAAAGGGCATTTGTACGTAAATCACTAAAACAAACTCAACTGGAACTTCTCTCTCTGAATTCCAATTCTGTGCTGTTATCAATTATATCCCTGCATATCCACTCTTACAGCATCTGGTACTCTCAAGTGGTCACCCATTTAAATACTGACCAGGTTCAATGTTGCTTAACTTTAGTATTTGTATGAAAACTGGTATTTCAATGTGATATGGTGGTAAGATGTATTAAAAAGTAACAAACATATTCTTTCAATCAGCATTAGTTACATCGGATACATCTATTTTTTTTTTTTTTATAAATTTCTATAACTGACATTAGATTTTGTAAGCATTATAATATTTGCTTAGAGCATAATTTTAGAAAAGTTGATTACTCTTATTGCTTACAAATTCTATCAGCATTGAAAAATGTTCCGAGAAATAAATTGTAAAAGCATACCTTCATTAGCAAAGGTTAACTTACAGTAAATAATGCAGCAAAGATATGACAAAGCAACAATTTTTATAAGCTTATCTACACATGTTATCAAAGTGCATTAAGTAACAGACCCACTTGATCCAGGCAAAGTATGACAAATTGGCTTTTATAGATACTTAGTAAACCTAGCTTAGTCTGACACAAGGCTAAATAGAGGAGAAATGTGGGTAGGAAGGAAGTGTGTATTAGTCTTTTGAGTAGGAGGAAACCATATAAAATAGCATCCAAAACACCAGCTTTTACATGGGCTTGAACCCTGCCCACTCACACTGTTGGGAAGCATGTAATTATTTCACCCACCAAGCAGGCTGGTTTTTATGAATTTAGAATTATTGACAAATAAACCAGGATAAAAATCTTCCCACCCAAAATTAGACAAATCCTACAGCTGCATGCTGGGATTTCTTCCTAGCCAATAAAAATGGTCAGCTCTTGGTATTATTTCTTTCTTTCCTTGAAGTCAGAAAGCTATAACCATTTGACTGTATATGCTAATGGTAGCATATAAACATTGTTTCTTTTTTTACTGTCTTAGAATTGCTTTACTTTGCTATTGCCTTATTGTTGCTTTGCCTTTTGTGATCAGTGTTCATTTCTTGTATTATTTTGACAGTGTTCATTTCTTATTAATTTTCTTATTGTTGTTACTGGGAATTTTGTCAATTTCACTTAAAAGTACCTGTTTATTCAACAGGTTATGAGTCCAGGCACAGACTTGATTTTAATGGCAACAAATGCAAATAAGAATTTTTAGGATATATGAGAATCCAAAAATTTACCACAATGTTTTGGCGGTTGTATGCTCCGGCCTTCTTTAGGTGGTTGGAATGTTGAACTGAACCCTTTATTTCGCTCACTGGGGTAGACTGTTCTAGTTCCACGTGCCATGTTTAATGGATGTCAGTTATCTGTTATCTTCTGTTAATTCCCCTCTGAAAGTTCTCCACTGCCTTAACCGGGTATTGAACTCACACTCTTTGGGTCCTGTCACTGGATCTAACCAACTCCTTTATCCACTGTGCCATGAGGCATTAGTTAGAAATCTGAGGGTACACTCCAAAATCTGCTCTGTATGTCCCACCTCATGAGGGCTTCTCTTCAAATAATTGAGAAGTTTTATTGTGTTTTCTTCAATATTTTGTCCAAATATATGTTTTGTTCTGACAAAATTATTACAATATTTAGCAAAACTAACCATAGATCACTTGATAAGGTCCCAACAAGTCATATGCTACTAGGCATAAAAACACATTGTCTAGTGTTTAGTAAATCTAATAGGCACTTTAGTTTTAAAGGCTTTTGCAACAAAAAAACACCTTACAGTATTCACAATATATAAAACAGAATTTATGCATTAGCAGCAGTAATATAAGAAGCAAAATTCTTTCAGTATCTGTCTATATTTTTGAGATGAGGCATTATGTACCCTATTTACATTATTCGGACTATTGTCCTCATCTTTGCCGCCATATTTATCATGTTTTGGCCCTTTACTATCTGTCTATATTTCTGAGCTGAGGAATTATGCACACTATTTACATTATTTGGACTATTGTCCTCATCTTTGTCGCCATATTTATTACAACGTTTTGGCCGTTGTACGCTCCAGCTTTATTCAGGTGGTTGTAATGTCAAACTGAACACTTTATTTCGCTCACTGGGGTAGACTGTTCTAGTTCCAAGTGCCATGTTTAATGAATATCAGTTATCAATTATCTCCTGTTAATTCCTCTCTTCATGTTCTCCACTGCTTTAACCGAATATTGAACTCATACGCTTTGGGTCCTGTCACTGGATCTAACCAACACCTTTATCCACTGTGCCAGGTGTCCTTATTGTAATAAATATGGTGACAAAGATAAGGACAATAGTCCGAATATTGTAAATAGTGTGCAAAATCCTTTATCCAATTATTAAATACCATAATTAATTCAGATGAAAATGAACATACCATCTGTTGTGACAAATCAAGGAACTATAGCTTTTTTTGAAAAAATCCCGTCCATCAAAAACATTCAAAAACATTAGTATTTTTTATGAGGAGTAAAATGCAAAGTGGCATCATAAAGTTCTGATGGAATAATCAGAACAAAATGTCACCGATTTATATGCAAAGCCTATCCTCAGAGTAAAATTAAAGGAATTTTTCAATACTCTGAATGGAGAACAACCTTGAACTCTCTGCTTGCCACTCCCTTATTTTGCCTATTTTTTTCTTCTGCCCTTTTGTGATAAAAAAAAAAAAAAAAAAAAAAAAATACGTATATATATAAATATTTATATTTGGTTGGATAGATGTGAGTTTGTGACCCTGGGTTTCAAATTTTAGCAATCGTCAGACAAAATGATTCATTTTTAAAAAATTTGGGTTTATGTATTTACGTAATATTGGTTTTAAAAATGAAGTGGTGGGGAAATTTTGTCACTTTACTTCCAATCTTTAAATTTCAACATTTCAACATACAAATGTGTATGCATAGACACAAAACTACCTGTATACATACATATGTCATATCCGAAACTGCCCATATATGTTTATATATGTATGAGTCCCGATATACCAAGTATATATATGCGTCTGCATACATCAATGTTTATTTAGTCCGATGACATAAAACGACAATATTTCCCCACCACTTCCACAATAACACCAATACATTTAATCTACATAAACCCAAATTTTTAAAAAAATTAATCAGTTTGTCTGACGATCGTTAAAAAGTGAAACCCAGGGTCACAAACTCACATATATCCAACCAAATATGTTAGCTCTATCTCTGATATTGAGTATATTTCTAATAAGTATATTTTCATATAAAATATAAATAATTATACATATATATATTTATTTATATTTATATACACTTTTCATATATAAATATTTATATGTATTTTGTTGATATTTATTAACACCAAATAGGCAAGGGTTAAGGGAGAGAGAGTAATGTTGGTTCTAAATGGAAATAACTGCTAACAATTCCCTCTCTCCAAATTTATAGACAAATCCTTATAGATACATGATGTTGTTATTGGGAATTTTATCAATTCCACTTAAAAATGCTTTTTTATTCAATAACACCCAACACCTCAAATGTCTACAAAACAACTTAAAATCTCTAGTCATGTCCTTAAATGGCCTCGTTAGATCAAGGCTCTCATAGGGATATCATGCATGGTGCCAAATTTGTTCAGAAATATCTAAACTGTATACAACTGCTTTCTCTGATTTATAATTAAAAATGGCTTTAAGTTAATGAAGCCTGTAGGTTTTAGCAAAGACCAACTTTCTTTGAAAATAGCTGACCGACACGACAAAATCACATACCAAATGAGGACTTTCAACAATAGAAACAACTAAAATGGATAGCATGTGTAACTAAGAGAAAAATAATAGCACGAGATGTTGATATTCCATACTATTTCAAACAAAAGGCCAGGAAGGAATCTCCCATCTATACTCCATCTTGGGTATGACTATAAACTACATCCAGCAGCAAGGCCTTTGATCAGGAGGTTTTGAGGAACATGCAACCACCTCTAAATTGCTGGTGTCTCCAGGTTCACCGTGACCCAGAATGCTAGCACCTGTTAAGGTCCCAGCTATAGGCAAATAGTTAACCCCCAAAGTGAGTCAAAAATTATGAAAGTCTAAAAATACCAGCAATACATTTTTGGAAAAAAAATATTACCAGCAATAAAAATCTTGTCAGCATTAAAGAAACCATTGAGGTTGATATACCATAAAACAACAAACCAAACCAAACCAAACCCGTCTATACTGGAAAGAGCAATAACAGTGGACTTGAGAAACATATTTTCATGAAAAAGTTGTTTTAAGAGAAAGATTTTTTAAAAATTTCAACTGATGGCTGCTTGGTCAATGAATGCTGAATTTTTCCTTATAAGGAAGCAGTTAATATTACCATGTACAAAATACTCCCTTTCTACCCTTGAGAATGTGAGGATGCTTACTTATGCCTTTCATGTTCAAAGCCACATCAGTATAATGTGTACTTAGTTGATAAGGTAATTCTTTATTTAAAACACAATAATTAGAGACAGCTGCCTAATAACACACAACTACTTCCTTTATCAGATGAACAGCAGCTATGCAATATGACATGGAGTTTATGAGATAGTGCTGTTAGTGTGTGTGTATTCTTCACCTATCAACCAGTTTATACTCCTCCCCTGTTTCTTAAACAGGAGCAGAGGTTTATCCCTTGTTTCCTGTTTAGGATTAGGCTTCCAGTTCCTTCCAAAATCTTTTCATTTTCTTTCACTCCCAATAGCCCTTTGCAGCTTAGTGACAATATCTCCTTGCTTGGAGTAAACTGATTAAAAAAGAAAATACATACACAAAGGTACTTTCAGGGCTGTCCATAAATGAGTTGTGTTTTTTTTTGGTGAGCTTACAAAAAATTTTGTGAGGTCTGCCACATATCCCATTCATGATCAATGGAGTTTTAATCTGGTGAATATGCATAGGAAGGAGTAGAGGTCAGGGGTCAGTTTGGTTTAAATTGTTTTACGGCATATCAACTTCACTGGGTTATTTAATGCCGATAATAATTTTAGTATAGATTCGTATGAATAGAGTATGTATTCTTTGGTTTGGTTTATTTTGTTTTACAGTATATCAACCTCAATGGGTTATTTAATGCTGACAAAAATTTTTATTGTTGGTAATATTTTGATTTGTCAAAAATCTGTTTCTGGTAATATATTTCCTTCAAAATTGTATTGCTGGTAATAATTTTTTTCAAAAAAGTATTGCTGGTAATAGTAAAGTATTTGCCCATAGTTGGGACCCTAACAGGTGCTACCACCCTGGGTCAGGGTGGACCTGGGAACACCAGCAATTAAGAGGTGGTTCCATGCTCCTCAAAACCTCCTGATCAGAGGCCTTGCTGCTGGACGTAGTTTAACGTCTTACCCAGGACGCAGATGTAGTTTAACGTCTTACCCAGGACATGGTCAGTGGTGTATCTGGAAGTCAGTCACATGTTCCAAGCATGTTTCATGTCACTCAAGCTCAATGATGGGACAGAACCAACCATAATCACCAGGGCATATGGGAGAATAATTGCAGGGAGTGGGTATACAGTCTGCAAGAAGATCTGTGTATGGCGCATCTGTCAAGATGGAATCCAGTTTCACTAATGGTGCATGTAAACTCCAGCAGACCATATCCCTCCCCATTATGAAGCCACTACTAGATTGTAAACAAGCTGTTGATAAGCTGGAGCCATAGCGTCATGCAGTTTTCTCTAAACATTTACATGACCATCAGCCCAAAGTAGCTGGAAATGTCGGACCAGGTTACACGGCACCAGTTTTCCACTGTAGTTCTCTAGCTCAAGTGAGGCACAGTAACTAATTCTATGGTTTCAGTAATGGTTCCCTTGTTGATTGATAACTATAAACAGTACAGTGTATTGACTAATATATTGAATGACACCAGAGTGAAATTGAGATGTGGTTTGCTGCAACATTACTCTTTGCTGGTCGTTTGGTTACCAGCCTTGTCTATTACTGGCAGTCCTATTCTAGCATCACCTGTAATTGTTGCATATTGTTGATATTGATGTCTGTCTGGAATCCATATTCATGATATACCTTTGAAATATAGTGCCCTATCTTTCTAGCTCCAACAATTATTTTGTTCTCACATCCTGTCTGTATCCCATAATTGCCACGGCTACACTACCTCTATACCTATTATGTAAGACATGAGTCTGCTGGATGAGTCCATTTTTACAATGTAATGTAGTCTCTCCTTTTTTAGCACTTAAGTTTTGTTACCCTATATTTGGTTTGTCAAAATGGAATGATTGTAATTTTTGTATCTTTTAAATACCAATTCTAATTATGGTAATGTGTAGGTAGTGTAAAAGTTATTGGTATAGAATGTGGAGTTGCTAAGCTGAGTCCTACAAATTCTGGCTAAGACTCTTGAGTTTACTTTGTCACATATGCCCTTGGGAAAGGCATGAAACCATCTCTTCTCCCTCCTCAGCCATGAGTTAAATAGCAGGATAGACTGATCTCTCTAGTCTTAGGTGGCAACCAGTCTAAGAGAAGGAAAAATCTGAATTACAAATCATGGAGAAAGCAATGGGGAACCACTGCATTATCTTTCTAAGAAGGCAAGAAAATTTATAAATAAGGAAAAGTAATTTGTGGAGAGCCACGGTCATCTACAGCCTGAAATAACATGGCATTTTACAAAACAAGACAAAAAACTTCAAATGTACTTACTATCTTTATGATCATTACATTAATGTGTGTGTGATGTGTGTGTATATATATATATATATATATATATATATATATATATATAAAATGGCTGGCTGCTCATTTCAGTGTAAGTCTGTCTATTAAAGTGGTTAACTAATCCTATTGCAGACATCTGCTCTGGCACATTTGGCATTTCTGGTTCAACAACAACCACAGAACCAACTTGTGCTTTATACAGCATATATGCTGAGCAAATTTTAGTTACACTTTATGGGAGAGAGAACACATAATCTACTAATTCTTCAGAAGACTTTAAAGAATATCTACAGAAACTCTTCAAATCTATCAAAATGTCATGTTTCTTTTACAGCTCAACTGAGATGGAGTGTGATCTTCCATTCTTAAATACCGAGTTTTCAACAAGCTTCAAATGCCCAAAAAGAGTTACAACTTACGTTGGTCAATGACAAGAGGTGCATTAGGACCAATCAGCATCGCAACAGCACCAGCACCTCCCGTGCAACGAGCATTTCCTGATGCATACACTGCAATATCTCCGGCCAGAACAACTGCATACCGACCTGAAACATGAATGACATACGTAGATAATTGAGCGTACAAAATAGAACAGAAATGAGTTGGGGGGGGGGCAAGGTAGATATACACTATTTAACCCCCGCCCCCAATTCTTTTGGCAAATGAACATTTAGGTTTCTTAAAAGATTAAACCAAGTAAAAGAGTAAAAAAAAATATATTCAAATATGTGTAAAAATATAAACAAGATGAAATAATTTCAATTTTGCAAAACCAACATAAGCAAGTTTCTAAGTTAATTAATGCCACTTGTTTTAAGTGTATGGATACTGTAAACAACTGAATATGTCCTCAGGTCACATATTAGTTATCTGGACCCTACCCCAGTGTGCTTATTTGGCATGAATTCAAAAGGAGTACTTATTGTCTTTGCAAAATCAAGAAAATATCCTAATGATTTTACAATAATAGATTAAAGAGATGTTGACTGGCATAATATCCTATATATATATATATATATATATATATATATATATATATATATATACACATGGTACATTTTTTATATTTTTAATTTTGCATATGTGTGTTGTTTGTTTTTGATTTTATCAACTGAACAGTATAGTAGGGGTCAGTTGGGCACAGTCTGTGAGAAAAAGAGCACCATGAACCAATTCATTCCATCAGAAATTTGGAAATGGTATGCTATATTGCTTGGCATTCGTGCCGGAATCTCCGATACGACCATTTCAGAGTACTTGGGTGTCAATCTGAGGACAGTGCAGTAGATTCAGAAAGAGTTGGTTGTGTCTAATGGTGATTATGATGGTACAGCAGCTTGGAAAACTCACTCTGATATGAACTCCCAAATTTGTTGGGGAGGGCTTCAAACTGCTACAAAGTGCTACATCAAGTGCCTTGAGGAGGTAGTGCTACCCTGGGTCAAGAGGGTGCCTGTTGAAAGACCTATGTCTGGCAACAGGACTCTGCACCATGTTACACAAACAGGAGAACCCAGTCATGGCTGTCTAGACAGTTTCTGTGACTACATCACCTCTTACATCTGACTGCCTAACAATCAAGACTGAAACTCCCTTATGTGTGGGGTACATTTGAGTGAGAGACCAACAAAACTTCTTGTAACAACAAAGATGAACTGAAGGCAAGGATTATAGCAGCATTCACCAACTTAAACAAGGAGCCTGTCCAGAAGAGTTGCAGGAAATTCTGAAGTCATCTGGAGGCTGTTGTTGAAGCCATTGATTATATTACTGAATAAATTTACTTTTTAGTATTTCAAGATACCTTTGCATAATTTTAGTAAATATATGTTAAAATGAGATGTCAGTGTTATTTTTATGTAATGTAGATAATTTATCCATCACACCCTGTATATTTAGAAACATAATTAACCAAGTAAAATCAAGCACAAAATCAAAATTTCTTTCTACATTTTATCCATATCTCATTCTTTGATGAAGTTTTAATCAAAGTGAAACGTTAGATTGATAAACATTTCCTATTTGTCTTTTATCATATATTGTTGGATTCCAATCCATATTTGATTCCAACTCAAAAAAATAAGAAATAAATAAAAAAATTTCACAATATTATATTGATTCGATTGGTTGTTTTTGTTTAGCGGTATATCAATCTCTGTGGGTTATTTAATGCCAAAAATCTAAATATTTTGTACATGATTTAATTTTTAGAGATAATAATGGTTTGTTGATACAAGTCTCACTAATTAACCCATAGCGGTGGGGAAGAGGTGAACATAACAAAACAAACTGGAATTGAAACTTGTCTCACTGATTAAAAATTCCGAGCCATTATTCATTACACCACCTGCAAATCCAAGCTTACAAGCAGGTATTCCCAAGCAGTTACTCGTCTAGGTGCTTGATGTTGCTTAAATTTGGTAATCATACAGGAACCTGTGTTTCAACATGTGCCACAATATTATACAGAGCCACCATCAATGACCAAGTCAGAGTCAACTGCCATAAAAATTGACAGTGTCATTTTGATGTTTTCTTCATGTATCTCAAACAGAATATTGGTAATGGATAATGTCTTGGAATGAGAAATCTGAGAATTGAGTTTGAATTCCAGTTAGGTTCATTACATTCACTTACATGCAAATATCCTTGGGAAATAAAGATATGAATCCATATCCTTCCCTGAGTTATGTGTTAAATAGTATGATTAGCATTAAAAAAAATAATAAATAAATAAAGAAAGAAAGAAAAGAATTATTTTTACAATTTGAAATATGTTTCATCTTTAAACAACCCAAATGATTGATAAGCCTTAATGAACAAATCAGTGATTTAGACAGACCATAGTGAAGCAAGTATCTCGTTACTAGGATTGCAAATTTAGTTTTCCTTTAAACAATAAGTTCTGAGCTATGTGTTGAAAGATACATTCAACACGTTTTGAATGACTTCTGTGGTCACATTTGGAATTAACTCATTCCATGCTTCCAAGATCCAATTAACAATGATATGTGGTGAAGTCTTAAGTTTCTCAATGGAGTTTTCTGGTTTCTTCATTCCTCAGCAAGCTATTGGCCACGTTTTACTGTAGATCTCGCCTTGAATGGATTATTTCAGCTCATATCTGGTACTTCTACACATTTAGTACAGTCCCCATGTGTGGAAAAATAATATTATCAACCTATTTTAAATGGAATGATGCTTTGATACTAATTTCAAAAGTGAAATTTGCAAAAGTCCAGAATTAAATGATTGATAACGAAAAGAAAAGGTGCCAAAAATTTTATTCAGCCAGACAAGTTTAGCTTGGTATTCTATTGGGAATAAATGTAATAATTTTTAAGTTATTATTGTATTTGTTGGTTCCACTCCATGTGGAATGACCATTAAAAACATCCCCCACCCCCTCCCAAATTTATAGAAAAATCCTACAGATATATGTTGGAAGTTCCTAACCAATAAAATAATCAACCAATTCTTGGTTTCATCCACCATTATTTTTTTTTTGTTCTTTCTTATCTTGAAGTAAGAACACTGCATTCACATGATTCTATCCATTTTGCATGTGAACACATTTCTTACTTTGTGAACATTATTATGCTTTATTACTGTTGCTTTGTCTAGTTTTGATTTGCATATATGTCCTGTTATTTTTCTTACTTTTCTTATTTTTATTGAGCTTTTTGACATTTGAAATTACTACACAGTAGTTGTTTCTCATTTTGAAAACAATCATTGCAGGTAATTTACCACCATCTGCTTTTGCTTCAATAGACACAAAAACCCACAAAGATTTTCATGACCAGCTGGTTTAATGATAAGAGTTTTACTCCCACAGTTTTATCTGTTGTTGGATCTGATACAATGTTGGATCAAACAGGTGTTGTCCATAGCAATTATGTATTTCTATTTTGAAGACAATTGCCAAATTTGTAAAAAAACAAGTTGATCTAGATCTTTTGGGGTGAAAGATGTTTTTCAGTTTAAAAATAAGGTATTTCGTAGCATAAAGTTATGCAACCAAGCAAGAAAAACCAACATTCAACTCATTCTTGAACTGCAATTGATGTCATCTCATCATACAACACATTGTTTTTTTCCATTTTATATGATACCCAAAGTTCTTTCTAGTGTCAACCATAATCTCATGAACATGGATTCATCCAATCTTTCACTGAAGGGCTTTCTATTGGCACCATCACATTGCTTTTGTTATTTACCATTAACTTTTGCTGCCACATTCAAGATTTCTTCTGCCATTCTTAGATGAAAGCTTTGGTTAAGCGAATTGAATTAATTGGTAGTTGTGAGTTCAATTCCTGGGTCAGGTAAATTAAAATTCATATAATAATTTGCTGATTCAGTGGAAAAGACAAGTACTATCACAAGGACAAATTAATAGAGATCTGGATGGACAATGGAAAGAGTAAAATTTACATCAGGCATATGCAACCTTCTTCAAGCAATGGGCCACATGATCTATAGCTCATCATAAAGTGGGCTGCACTACAGTGAAGACTCTAGGTAATTTTTGTAGTAGGTACCAGTTATTTTCCCTACAGAAAACCATATGTGTAAGAATATAGCTTAGAAATAGGGAAAAACTTAATTCTTTTTACTTGTAGAAAAGATTTTTTTATAATTAAAAAACTGAAATCTTGGAATAATATTATCACTGATGATGACAGTGTGATTAACATGTGTTGCTGTATGTAATTTATTTCTAATTTATACATTTGAAAATAAAAACTATTTATGTCTTCTTTAGATAAAAAAATTCTTATGAATGGTTCCTGTTTCAAAAGCAAAATAGGTTTACATGTATGATCTTCCTTAGTGAAAATCACTAATGGTTTAAAATGAAAATTCAAGAAACATTGTACTTAATCATTGTTTATGTATGGGGTTATATGTATGAGAGAATGTGTGAGTGAACAAGTGAGAAGGAAACAAAATTTTAAGAAATGCTATTTTCCTTATGAAATTAAGTGTACCATTCAGAAAGACCAAATGGCTTGCATGTGGTCTGTGGATTGCAGTTTGCTGCTGAATAATCTACATCCATTGATTGAATAAAGAGTTTAATTCAAAATTCTTGGAAAGTTAACAACTATGACAAACACCTAAAGAAATAGAAAGTTGAAGTGTTAATTTGTTACAACCAACATGAGAACACTAGACTGTGTAAATAACGATAATTCCTCATTTGAAAAATTTAGACAAAAAGCAATTAAGTCATTAACTCTATTAGCTCAATCCTTTGTTCACTTATTCATTATCACAGCTGGTTCTTTGCCATAATTTGAAACCTTACAAGGTGGAATGATTATTCACAAAATTAACTTATTTTTTTCCTTTTGATCAACTCACCCCAAGCAAAGTGATAATATCACTAAGATGCAAGAAACTATTGGGAGTGGCAGATACTTTTTAGAACGGGGGAAATTTTTTTATGAGTGCAAGGGCCACATTCAAAATTCACAATTTTATTCTAATAAGATAATATATTAAACACAAAGTAGTAATATTAAATGTGATGAAATTAATATAATGAATATTATTAATGATAACACTTTTAATCTGCATAATAGCCTTTTAAATAATGACAATAGGCATATGAAAGTTACTCTAAAGTCTAAGCTAATAGGAGTTGCTAGGTAGCTAATTTCGGACGACTATCGCGAATTTTAAACCTACATATGGCATATAAGACGCAGGAGAATTTTAAAAGATATTTTTATTTTTTTTTTAAAAAAAAAAAGTGTCCCTTATATACCGTCAAATACGGTAATTCAGTTTAAAGGGAAAAAAAACTTAATGATATTTTGAAGTAATAACTTCACATAAAACAGATTTATTTGAAAAACAAAGTAACTCAGCAACAGAAGAATCTCAACGACTCAACGAGAATAATGTATCTGACTGCAGTCATTTATCAGTTTGTTAAAATTAGGTGTCAAATTGCTTGTAACAATTATTTGACATTGCTTGGTAACTTTCTCTTTCAAATTTACTAACATTTGGCGGGCCGCATGTGGCCCACCCCTGCTTTAGAAGGAACTAAAAACCTAATCCTAAACAAAAAAACAACCTCTAGTCCTGTTCAAACGAGAGAGGAGTGTGAACTAGGTGGTAGCCAAACTTATCTACTCTTATTAAGGAAAAATAAATAAATAGTAAATAAAATTCCAGAGATTAAGCAGATGTAATTTGAAAAGGTTGATCATTAAAATTAATAGACACAAAATGTCTGTTGTTTTTAATATTTGCCTTAAAGAATATTTGCTGCTTAGATACACAGAAATATTTATTTATATACTTACAAACTCATATGCAGACTCATGCAGGTGTAAGGTTAAAATTAAAATCATTTCAAATGATCAAAGAAAATTCTTCTGTTAAGAATAAAAAAAGGATATCAAATGAGAAGCATCTGTTTTTGGCAGAGAAAAAGGAAATATTCATGTTTCAAATATACAGAACCTCTTTGATTTGAAAAAAACAATTCTTCTTTGTTCTATTGTTTCAGAAAGCAAGTGATGGATATGAACACCTACAACTTATATTTATTTATAGTTTTTTTTTTTTTTTTTTTTTTATTCGGTAGATCATTATTATTATTATTTTGATTAAAATGAAAGATATTAAATAAAAACTTACAAAAAGATTAGAATTTCAGATCTGAGCATTGGGAGAAGCTTAAGAAATTTAAGGAGTGGTAAAACCACTGAATATTGAGGGAGTATTGTGATGGGTGGGAGGGGAGAGAGAAATTGTTACAGGTGTATGACTTGAGTGGAATTATGAACACATGCATGACAATATATTTTAAATTGAATGTGCAGTGACTGTAAATAAAGCCAGAAAATGGGGTGCGAGAGATGACCCACAATACATATGATTCATTGCATATAAGCGTCACTTCAAATGTTTTGACATTTCTGTCTCTCTTTCATGTACACGCTAAACATCTAACTAGACATGATGAAATTTGACAGGAAAACATCTTAAAGGACGGGAAGATCAATTCAATAAAAACAAACAAAAAAAAAAAAAACTTATTGGTCTCTCTTCAGAGAGATATTTCTATTTCCCTGTTATATTAAACACATAAAATTTTTAACATGAAAAGATATTGCGCAAAAAGCCACTTATATAATACCAGGAGTAATCAGTGAATCATAGATATGATTGAACATATAAAAAAAATATATATATATATATGATAGAGATATAGATAGATAGATAGAGATAGAGATAGATATAGATAGATATAGATAGAATGTCTAAAAAAAATATGAAGAACAGATTAATTAAACACTTCATTTAGCTTCTATTTTAGTTGTGAATTCTTTATCTCCACTTTATTGAATCTCAAAACATTGTTTCAAGACTTTTGTTTCATTACATCTCACAATTAAAACTTTCTAACAATTTCCATCATTTTTAACAGCACGACTATATTAGTATATTCAGGAATAAGACCAGTAGGCTCTAAAAACTTGTTAATATATATTCATTCGTTACAATTTACTCATTCACCATAAGAATCTATCACCATTTGCTCCTACATACACCAAAATACCTCACACACACACACAGGGCCCCTACCAAAAAACACTGTGACTTAACATTTCAATAGTAATAATAGTATAAAAATTCCATCAATGTTATGAAATGATGTGTGGGTGGGGTAATGACACCAAAAACAAACTGAAAAAGGAAAGATGTTAGTAAGACCTGTCCACCTCTCAAAAATAAGAGTTGCTGCTGTATTCTGTTTTTTGACAAAATCAAGAGGCTGGGGGGGGGATAAAAAAAACAAAAAAACCTTGTGTCTTAGTGTCTTTATTAACATGCTTGTGGTGAAATGATTAAAAATAAAAACCTTTTGACTTTATGCTAGCACAACCATTGGTGCCCATCCTGGGTATGATGATAAACTACGTCCAACAGCAAGGCCTCTGATCAGGAGGTTTTGAGGAGCATGGAACCACCTCTTAATTGCTGATGTTCCCAGATCAATCCTGACCCCGGGGTGGTAGCACCTGCTAGGGTCCCAGCTATGGGCAAATAGTTAACCCCGAAAATGAGGTAAGAAGCATTATGGAAGTGTAAAAATAGGTACCTCCACGAAATCGCTAAAAAAAGAGCATAGCTTGATGAAAAAGACGCCAAACTTGTCGAAAACTAAATTTTATTGTCTAAATGCTTATGTTATTATTAAGAGGAAAGACCAAAGTTTTTTTTAATTATTTTTAAAAAATTTTCCTTCTTTTTAGAACATTCTAAATTTTGATTAAAAAAAACTTTTTCCTATTTGTATCAGCGGAACTAGTAAATAACAGACAATTTTTAGCACGTTTTTTTGGTATGACACACATTAATTTGAAAAATCGTGCAAAAATAGAAATAATTATCGGATGTTAATGAAAGTTTCAGAAACTATTCACAGATGATCGAAATTATTATAAATATGTTTTTTTTTGAAAGTCATGGTAGAAATATTTTTTTAAAATATTTATTACCCCCATAACTAATTTTATGAAAATGCTAGAAATTCGATCGCATCGGTTTTAGTGATTACAATAATTAAAAGCACAGGGCTTTGAGGAATGCAAATCATGTTTTTTTTTTTTTTTAATTGGATACGCAGTACCTGAAAATCAGCTCTGAATTGTAACATACAAAACTCAATAAAACAAATATATTATTTAATTTCAAATGCTTTTATTTGCTTTTAGTTGTTTTTATGAATATGGACAATATATTCTGAAAACAAAAAAAAATTTTTCGATGAAAAATGAATTTTTAATACAATTATTTGTTATTTCATTAATTATAATAGATTTTACATTTAAAATTGTTAAAATATTATAAAATTAGTTAAAAATTGTATGCATCAGAAGATCTTTCATAAGTGTCCTTATGAGATAGATCTTTTTTAGCGTTAAGCATTGTTGTAAATTGTATCATTTTGACTAATCAGTTTTATTTTAATTTCTTTTTTAGAATATATTTCCCATAAAGCATCAAATAAAATAACGTAAAGGTGAAAGCTAAGTACAAAAAAAAAAAAAAAACAGTTTTATTTAATTTCTTTACAATATATTTCCCATAAAACATCATAAACGTAAATTAAACCGCTGAAAGTTTTCGTTAAAAATAACGGGGTAAATAATTTGTTCACGTAAATGTAAATTATTTCACTTTTCTCCTTCCAGAGAACAAATTAGCCTCATGGAATTCATGGAAATATATCATTCATCACATGTCAAGAGATGCGAAAGTTTATGACCTGCTTTGTTTTATTTTCAAATTACATCTTTTTGGCACAAAAGCTAAGTTAAGTTTGGTTCAAAATATTTTAAATAAACATTATAATTTCTGATTTTCTTAAAATAAGTTTTGAAAAAATGATAATTGATATTTAAAAAATTTCAAAGTCAGATTTCCAGTTTTTTTTTTTAAATGGAAAAAAAATGGTCAATTTTGCTGACTCAAAAAAAAAAGATTTTTAACGAAAATTTCGGACGTGCTAGGAACGATTAAAAATGGAAAAAAACCCCCAAAAATACTTTGACCTTTCCTCTTAATAATAACAAACATTTAGACGATAAAATTTTGTTTTCGTCAAGTTTGGCGTCTTTTTCATCATGCTATGCTCTTTTTTTTAGCGATCTCGTGGAGGTACCTATGTAAAAATAAGTTTTAATACCAGAAATACTTTGTAAAAAAAGCAATAGGTTTTAAAAAAAAAAAAAAAAAAATATTACCAGCAATACATTTTTAAAATAATATTACCAGCTATACATTTTTGAAGAAAAAAAACTATTACCAGAAATAGATTTCTGACGAAACAAAAATATTACCTGGAAAGAAAAGAAAAAAAACAAAAAAAAAGTTGTCGGCATTAAATAACCCATTGAGGTTGATATTGCCGTCAAACAAAATAAAACATTTTTGAAGGAAAAATCTTACCAGAATTAGATTTTTGACAAAACAAAATATTACCAGCAATAAAAATTTTGTCAGCATTGATGCATTCTGAACAGTTTTGTTTACCTAATTTTGTTCATAAGCCCTGTGTCAAATCAACCTGTAGTATGGTCTTGAGACACTTCCCAACAGCCCCTCATATTGGGCTTGACTCTCTAGGCAGAATAATATAAAGAAGTCACCTCCTTGAGAAATTGGTCACAAGATTTGAACATGTTCTCATGGTTGAAATGCTAACATTCTAACCACTTGACCAAAATATCAATGAGCAAAATAGTAATAAAATGTGAATTTGTAAGAAACATGGCCATAAAAAAAAAGTTATTTTTTTTTGTTTTTAAATTTTCAAAAAGACAGAAAATACTGACCATCCCAAGCAGAAGACTCAACCCAATTGACAGCATTAAAAAGTGCAGCAGTTCCACCATAACAAGCATTTGTTGTATCAATCCCTTCAACCGAGCTGTTTCCACTGGCTTCAAACAACTGCATCAGAACAGTCTTTACACTCTTGGATTTATCTAAAATAGTTTCTGTGCCTACCTCTAAGCGACCAATATTTGAATATGATAAATTATATTTCTCCATCAATTGCTGGAGAGCAGTCAAACACAAAGAATTAATATCTTCACGGTCTGAGCAGAAACCCATGGCAGACTGGCCAAGACCAACTGTATACTTCCCAGAGGAAACACCATCGAAAGCTTCAAGTTCCACTTGGTCCACATAGAGAGCAGGAAAATAGAGTTCCATGGCTAAAATCCCAACATCTTCAGGTCGGGTATTTGGGTGTTTTGACGAAGAGGCAGGCATTGTATTTCATGTAAGAAACAAGCCTAGAAAAAAAAGATAAGAAAAATATGATGAATACAATGATAGATGATTGCATTTTTCTAAAATGTTATTGTCATAAATACTTATGTAGAGATTGTCCCCTACATCCCAAATTTTGATTAAATTATCAATATAAATACATGTCCCTTTCTCTTTAATGTACACACTAAATATCTGACCAGACATGATCAAATTTGGTATGAAAACATCTTAGGATGGTGAAGGCCAATTCAATATTTAATGATGTAATAAGAGAGATTTTCCATCTGTATTTTATAGCCATGGAGGGCATGAGAAGTTTATTCAGTCATTAAATTAAGAATTATGATTCACCAGAAAATCAAAATAGGAAAAACATGAAATTTTAATGAGTTGCCATATTGGTCTAACTTCATTGTTTAACAATAAATATGTACATTATAATTCAATTTGTTCATCCATTAGCACATGTGTTATACCCTGCCATTACCTCAGATAAATAATGGACCATACCATTTTGATTGCAAGGAAAGAGGAGAAAACAGAAAGAGGTTATACCAGAGACACTGTTTAGTTTTAGTGAGATAAAGAAAGTATACATCTGTGGAAACGACTCCCAAGAGGATGCTTCTCCGATCACTACAATCTTAACTTGTTCAAGTCTAGGTTTAACTGTTATATTCCCCCCATACATCGTATAAACTGTGCTTCTTACTCTGTAAACCTCTACCTTGAGTGGCCCCAAGACCTTGTACAGGGTGAACCTCATTGTAAAAAAAAAAAAAAAAAAAAATAGAAAGGGAAGATGATTGATTTCATTGTTTGTTTTCAACAGATTATCAACAATTTTCTTTGAGTGGAGATAATAATGGTTTTGTGATACAAGTTTTACTAATCCATAACCAGAGTTTATTCATATTTTTCCCAGGAGTATCTGTGTGTAAGTGAATATAAGAAACCCAACTGGAATTGGAACTTAGCTCCCTGATTAACAATTCTGAGCTAACCACTACCAGCACACAGCACATCCATACTTAGTGTACCTGGTATTTCCAAATGGCCACCCATCAAGGTATTGACCAAGCTTGACATTGATTAATTTTGAAACTGGTGTATTAATGTGATATAGCCCTGAGCACAGGTAAGATAGGTGGTAAAGTATTTAATGTCTACTTCAGTGAAATTGAAAAAAAAAACCTTGTCAATTTTTAATCTTTTCATTTGTACCCTTTTACTTTAAATAATCACCTGCATTCATATTTATGATTGTCATTGGAAAAATTTTGTTAAAGTCATTATGCTGAGATATTTAATGAGGCAAGAGAAGGAATTTCCTTGGGTGTTATTATATTTGATGAACTCACAAGGAACTTATTCAATTATTAACTTATGATTCATCAGAAAATACAAATAAGAATATACATTGATTATAGAAACATAAATTATCATTATTCAGTAACCTTTAACAAAAATTATAAAAGGTCACACATACCTCACCCATTTATACTTGCTGAAGAAAGGAAGATCAACCAACATGGACAAAAATGCCAAGTTGAACTCACAGTGAATCACTTTTAACTTAATGTACTTACTTAGCTCCTATAATACATAAATACTAAGGAAAACAACATAAGAAAACTATTTGAAAATACCGAAACTGTCAACATAATACCCTACCTTAAAGAAATAGGTTTATGAATAAAGACAAAAAGGAAAACTGATGTCTTTCATCCTCTGATAGACTTCATCAAGGCAAAAGTGAGAATTTTATTTTGCAACAAGTATTTATTAACAAGATAAAAAAAAATGTTAGCTTTTCAAAATTTTAAATTTTAAGAAATGATAATAGATATTCATCAGGTTAGATGGAAAGTCCAGGTAAATTATGGAGGATGCTAAATAGGTCTATGTCAAAACATAGGACACCTAAAATAGGCCATCTACAAATTATATAACTATAAAACATATGTTTACACTGAAAATATAAGATTATGTACAAAATATATCATGTCTATGTTCAATGTCCAAACAAACCAATATTTTTCTTGGTTTGAACTTTTCCATTTCAACTTCATGTACTCAGGATTATTTCTCTTCAAACTTTACTCCTCCATTTTGTGTCTTGCCCACAGGAATATTCAACTAGAACTCTGTTGGCCCCCAACTATATTTAATTTGTTTACGCTCCTGATTGCCCACACCCTTCTATAATTATAATTTAGCTCTCAGACTAATAAAAATTTGATACATCTATTCTCACTGGTTTCAAACAAAATTCTGACTTCCCCCATACATGGGTGTCATATTTTTTCAAAAAAAAAAAAAAAAAAAAAAATATTCATCCTTGCTGATTCTGAATACAGTGACCCTATGACCACACCCATTCATGGGACTAATGATGATGGCTCTGAATACTGTAGTGCAGAAGATAGCAGTGTTTAACTTTGCTGAACAAAATGCCTATGCTTTGAACAGCCAAACTATTTACATGACCTGGTAAGCACTCCATGAAAGAGGGTGTAAATATCTTTGGGAATGATATGAATCCAACTCTTCTCCCCCCAGATATGGGTTAATTAGTAAGACTTGTATCACTAAACCATTATTATTAAGAAAAATAAATTATTATCTGAAAACGTGATTGCCCAATTTGCTAATGAAGCAAACTATACATCTTGGTCAGGCTAAGCTTAGCCAACAGAACAGCATCCTTGTGCAATGAGAAACTGGGAAAAAATGGCAAATGTGTCACAGTGGCTTGAAATCAGTCCAAGAACTGTAGAATGTTTTTATCACATACTAGCAGTAGAGCCCAGCGTTGCCCGGGGATGTAACAATAAGAGATAGATCAAGTATCGACCATCATAAAGACTAAAAAATAAAATTAACAGATTATTGTTTAAGGTTGACGGACACGCATGTCTTAATTTTTTTTTTTTTTTTTTTTTTTTTACAAATTGGTCAAAGCCAAACTCAAACAAAAACATTGCTTTCAATTGTTATGAGTCTATCAAATGAATAGAATTTTATTATAAACAATTGTCTTGTAAATCGAATTTTTAAAGCATTCTGAATGTAAAAATAAAGAAAAAAGTGTGCAAGACAATAAGAAACACTACCTGCCAAAAAAAAAAAAAGAAAAAAAAAGTGAAATTTTGTTGAAATCTGTTGAAAAATGTAGGAAATCCGATCCCATATATAAAGGAACACACACACTCACACAAACAACCTGCCTTTGATAATAAGTATAACTCGATATGAGTTTTCCCCCTTTCATTCTGGCGACAGAATCGTGTTTTCAAATTAATTTTGTGCAAAAACAATTGTATTTTTCCAATTTTTGGCACTGTCAGAACCACCGCAAGGTAATTTTACGTAGTCCTGTGAAGTTTTGTTGAAATCGGTTGAAAAATGTAGGAAATCCGATCCAATATATAAACGTACAGACACACACAATCCGCGTTTTATAATAAGTAAGATTTTTATAATGGCAGTCAGAAAGAAGCTGCTTTTTAACAGTGAGTAATAAACATGGGGAAATTATAAAATTTTTGGACTTTTGAAATAGTGCCATTTTTTTTTTCTTTTTTCAAAAGTGTATTTTTAAAATTTTTTTTATAGAGTGGTGAGTAGATTTCTCATGACCGGTATCCTTTGACTGCAGCAATCAACCGGGGGGATGATTTTCAGTTTATAGTGAAAGAAACAATTTGGAACACTGGTTGTCCAAAGCTTCTTGTCAATTCAGTAAAATATATATCCATTTTGTAAGGACTTCTAATATTTATTGATAATTACTTTAACAAAAATGTCTTTTTTCATGAAGCATAGAGCTCTATACCACACTGCAAAACAATTTGAGAATACAAAAAAATAATAAACCAAAACTTAATGACATTAATTTTATTCTTGTGCATTGTTAAAAAAAAAAAAAAAGAAAAAAAGTTTGGCCTGGTCATATATCTCCCAAGATAGAAGATCTGATAAATTTGATACTTGTGCAAAACCATTTAAAGTTGTTATTGAATAATTGCAGTTGAAAATAGGAGATAAAATATATGGACGATCCTATTGTGTATTGGAAATCCGATCCCATATATAAACGAACACACACACAAACAACCTGGGTTTTATAATAAGTATAACTCGATATGAGTTGTCCCCCTTTCATTCTCGTGATGCCTCTTAATCGTGTTTTCAAATTGATTTCATGCAAAAACAATTGTGCTTTTCCAATTTTTGGTGCTGTCAGAACCACCGCAAGGTAATTTTACATAGTCCTGTGAAGTTTTGTTGAAATCGATTGAAAAATGTAGGAAATCCGATCTAATATATAAACGTACAGACACACACACACAATCTGCGTTTTATAATAAGTAAGATTATGCATGTGTACAGTTACTTATATGAAAAGTATGTTTATTCATTAGTTGGAAATACAATAAAATAAAAATTTGGAAGTATATGAATATTTGTCAACCCCCCCCACAGCTAACACACACACACACACGAAAAGACTTTCAGCATGAAAGCCTTGGCTGCGAATTGCTTGAGGTGCTCCAAGGTCACTACTCCATGGCATACACTTCAGCTAACACCATCAAAACAGGCAGGTTCATCATGATAACATGCATCGGACTGCTGACTTGTTCTTGTATGTAAAACGTTGTCTTGACTTCCTACCTCCCACATGTTGCTGAATGGTTCTGCAGGTCCCCATGACATGCTGATGAAGCACCTCTGCATTATTAATATCTGCTGAATAAATCAAAAATCGAAAGGATTGATGTTGGGAGAATATATAGGCAATAGAACCAGACCTTCCCTACCTATCCATCTTTCATGGCACATATCAGGCAGTGCATCAATGTGAATAAAATATGCTGGAGCCCCATCATGTATGAACCACATGCATCTTTGCATTAGCAAGGGTACATCATCTAGCAGATCTAGAAGTAAGACATGCTGGGAGAACATATGGACCTACCAGACAGTCACTACAATTCCAGCCCACATATTAATTGTAAACTGATGCTGGTGTCTAGCCTGTATTGTACCATGGGGATTCCAATCAACTAATAAATGTTGGTTGTGTAAATTTGTTATCTTCCAAATGTTGCCTCATCCGTAAACAAAACTGAAGAGACAAATAACAGATCGGCAGTTTGTGCAATAAACCATCAGCAAAAGCTCTCCTGTGCTGAGTGATCAGAGAGTGAAAGACCCTGCACATGTTGCAAATGATACGGATACAGGAGCTGCTCTTGAAGTACCCTCCATATGGTACAATGAAATATACAACATGCTAGGGTCACTTGACATGTGCTGATATCTGGATTGTCCCAGACAGTCTCTAGAAAGTGTTCTACATGGTCAGGCATACAAGCAGATCTTTGTCTTCCTTGATCAATAGTTTGTGGTGTCAAAGATCCTGTCTCAGCAACATGAACATGATGATAAACAGCAGCAAAGTTTGGATGAGTTGGCTGGCTTTGGTCTGGAAATGCAAAAATCATATCTGCCTACTTATGATATATCCTAGCGTTGTTAAATGGAACACTTCTCAGTTAACCCACTATTACACACATTAAACGTTGAAGACAGACTAGGCACTAATGTCCATGACTGACAAATGTAACCTAGTCTACGTGGCAACAGAGTACAATTTACTGTAAACTTTAAACTTAATAACTAAAAAAAAAAACAGAGTATTTGTGGACATTTGTTTATATGGATTTTGTCCCCCATTTTGGTGTGATGAAACCAAACCCAAAGTTTGTAAAAGTATTTTTAATACACCCTCTGTGTGTGTGTGTGCGTGCATACATACATACATAAAATAAAAAACAAAAAAAAAGAAAAAGGATTATTGCAAATATAATATTTACATGACAGAATCAGACAGGTATAATATTTAAGCAATAATTTAAAACATCACTCCAGAAGTAAATTTATGATTTCCAAAAAACAAGAATTAACCATGATTCCATTGCAACTTTATTATTTATGGAGTTTGAAACTACTTTTCTTACAAGAACAGTCATCACAAGTTTGAACAAAAAAAGTATATAAACAACTAGCAACTCAGGTGGCAAACATAACCATTTATTTGTCAAATACATAATGATTTTCTTTACTGTAACAATTTAGTGTAATGCTGAAAAAAAAAAAAAAAAAAAATTATATATATATATATATATATGCCATGAAATTACTCCATTCCCATTTAGTTTTTACTTAATAGCATATCAACACCTCTATGGGCTATTTAATGCTAAAATCTAAATATTTTTTATGCAATTTTATCTTTTTTTATTTGAGATAACAATGGTTTTAGTGGTTTTTCTGGGCTAGAAGCCAATGATAACTGAAGTCTGGTGCGAGTGTGAGTTCAATACCCGGTTAAGGCGGTGGAGAACTTGGAGAGGGGAATTAACAGGAGATAACTGACATCCATTAGACATGGCACATGGAACTAGAACAGTCTACCCCAGTGAGTGAAATAAAGGGTTCAGTTCGACATTCTAACCACCTGAAGAAGGCCGGAGTGTACAATGGCCAAAACGTAATAAATATGGCAACAAAGATGAGGATAATAGTCCGAATAATGTAAATAGTGTACACCACCAGCATCTTTAAAGAGGAAGAAAAAGCAATGAATGAATCAGTGTATTCAAACAATACGAGCAGTTGTGATGGAGAATCACCTCAAATAACATACAATTACAAGTGTCAAGGCCAATGGGCTGCAATCAAGTGTCAAGGCCAATGGGCTGCAATCTACTATTACACTAACATTTACAGTGACCATCTCTGCCCAGAAAAATGTAGTTTCAACCAAAGCAGAAATGATTATTTTTGATGGCCTTTATTGAATAATATTGCAGAAGTGGCATCAACTTTCATATAATACTACTTTCAAGTGATTATATGATATAGAGTATTCCAGGAATATTGGCTCTGTCAGAGGCTTAGAAACAAATTCAAATTGCAAATCACCATTACAAGAGGAAATGCAGGACCATTCCAAGTGACTTGAACATTTTTTTCATCAGTTCTAATAAAGGTATTTTTTTTTTACTTATTTTTTTTTTTAGTTTAAAAATAAATGAACATAAAGCTTTACAATAAATATTTGTTTGAAAGATTGACCAATGATTCAAGACATGGAAGAAATTTCTAAGTTTTGTAGTTATTACTGTCTTTTGTTTTTTTTTCCTTTGAAGAGACAAAAATTGCATAATTTCACAAAATTTTCTATTTATCACAAACGGTATTGCCATTAGACAGAAAATAACTGTTTTGTTGGATTCCTCATCCAAAGATTAATACAAAGTTTCAGGTATGTACCTCCAATAAATACTTTTGTTATAGTCAGTTCAGGATGGTATACTTTTGGCCTGTTATTGCCCTACTGTCAAATTGTGTTACTGGCTGTTTTTATATGGTGTGAATTTTCTTTTCTTTTTCATTGAAGTATAATTGGAAAAAAAACCCCAAAAAACCTTCATGTCTTGTGGTATGAATTACAGCAATAAGTTGAAATATATATATGTCAGAATTACTCTTCTGTCATTTTTTAACCATTTCATTTTTTAGAATGAAATTTTCCACAAAGTTTACGCTGGTTGGATTTGGATCTAATAATTATTGATTCCATTAGTGTTATCTTACATTTATTGCAGGGCTACCTATATAATATTACATTTATGATTTTCCATTTGTTTGAATATTGCATTTTCAGTTACACTATTAAAATTGACTTCTTGCCCAATAGCAAAAAAAAAGAAAAAGAAAAAGGGAAATTTAAGTTTTGAAGACCTTTGATCATATTCTGGTTGCTAACTGAGCTACCAAGATAAATTTGTTAGCATTTTTTATATTTAGTCAATCTTTCTATATCTGTATTAAAGTTTTTGATTTTTTTTTTTTTGATGTATTAAAAATAAAAATTTAGTTTTGTATACCACTCAGAGTGCAGGTCCTCTTTATGAGGGAAGCAAATACCTACATTCCTTGGGTCAAATGCATGTGAAAATTCTTTAGCTAAACCAGTTCAGTTGCATTATTTGGAGAAACAGACACTTTTTTTTCTTTTTAATCAATTTTAGAAAGAAAACTAAAAATTGAGACACACTATTTCAATTTAATACAAAATACAAGCAAGATAAAAAATAAAAAGCAAGATAATTATGCGCCACCTTAGAATGCTTGTAGATCAAATACATACCTGACTATATAAATAAACAAATAGAGAGAGAAAAAGTTATACACATACACATGCGTCTTTCTGACAGGGTCAACAAAAGAAGAATGATTTATTTTAACAGGTGACAGTATATCAATGCCGGATATTGTTGAGTTTAGCATCTGAAACAATTTTTACATTCCAAATACTGAATTACCTCTCTTACATTGCTTTACTTATCCTCATATTCTGAGCATAACAAGACTCCGAGAAAAAAAAAAAAAAAAAAAAAAAGTACTATATAAAATAAATATATCTGTACAGGGTGAATATTTTGAACAATGATTAATTTTCTATGAAATCACATTTCTATTGTTTGTTTTATTTCTGCTGCATGTCATTTCAGATACAAAAGAGTTAAGCCCAACTCTTTTTTTTTCAATTATTTATTTTCTATTTTCAAAATTATAATTTTTTACTGTTTCAGTCAGTCAGTCATGTGCCATGCATGATACACACTTAGGTGATCATGTATCTTTCGATACATGACTGACGAGGCAGATTTTTTCCCGTAGTAGGTTGCCATGTCTTTCTGCAATACACCAGTTGCCATCCAAAGTTATAGAACCTGGCCTGTCCTGCAATTTACCCATAGCTGGAGGGAGAAGAAGTGGATTCATACTTTTCCCCAAGGGTATTAGCATGTAAGTGAATGTAATGGATTCAAGTGGAATTTGAACTTGGCTCTCCGATTCCTCAATCCGAGCCACTACCCATTACTCCACCACGACTCTTTTTGCTGCTTACAAATATCAAATTAAATTTTATATTTTTTATACAAGAAAAAAGAAATGTGTGCCCAGAATATTATCCATAACAGAAAATGCAGTGTTTGTTATGCAAAAATTGTTTTTGGATGGTAAACAATATGATACCATCCAGTATGATAAATATGCAAGAAAAATAAATTAAGCAATAAAATGGAGGAAATTACATTGAAAAGTTATGATTGAAGATTTAGAATATTTTTAGTATGAAGTTTTTTTTTTTTTTTTCAAAGAGTATTGGATTGCTACATGGTGTCCATCTTCTTATATAGCAGTAAATGATGGACAATTTCCCTAAGGATGAGGAAAACATGAAGGTGCAGAAATGTGTTTTTTGTAACAAAAGGATACAAAAATAAATAAATAAATAAAAAAAATAAAAAATAAAAAAAAGGAACTTCCAAGAAATGCGATACCTAAGGTTTAAAATGAAAAATCTTTCTTGAAACATTTATTTTAGTTTTAATTTCAAGCTAATAGATTAAATTTAATATTTCTAATAAGCAAAGTAATTTTTCTGTATTTCAAAACTAATTTAAAATTGACTGGAAGAGTTTGTTTTGGAATTCTTAAACAAACAAACAAACAAAAAAAAAAAAAAAAAAAAAACGCCGATTTTTGCATCCTTTTTTTTTTAAAACCATATGTCAATCATCATGATGTAATTTAGAATTCTGTATTAAAAAATCTTTCAAAAAATAAAATATACTTTTCTGAAACTTTGAGGAATATCAGCCGATTTAAAGTTTTTGAAACGATCATCACTTACTTTAAAATTTAAATTTAGTTTAAAATTTTGCAGAAATGCATTTTTTTTAACACAGTGGTAGCTATTTATTGTAAGGTGTTGACAGGTTGACATTTTTATATTTTATATATTTAAATTTTATACAAAAAGAATTCAAAATTCTTTGAAAAATATTAAGGGAGTGGGGAGGTTGCTGAATTGTACTAACTAAAAAACTTTTCCATTTATGATTAATTTTTACTTTATAATGACAACATCACCTAACTGGGATGAATTAAAACAGAATTTGAAGATTTAGAACTTTATTCTAATTTAAAATAAAAAAGTGAATTCTTGTAAAAAATATTTCATCGAAATAAAAAATTGGGGTTCACAAGACGCGCGAGTAACAAAGAAAAAATTTAAAATAATTTCATTCATTTATGAACAAGTCCTGAAAGTTTCATTAAAATCCGACAATTATTTGATTTTTACAAGAATTTCCAAATCAATGTGTTTTTCAACGCAAAGAATTTAAAATTTTCTTAGATTGAATTGAATTATGCTCCAAGTCCAAACCGACTAAAAAAAAAAAAGAAAAATGTTTTAAAGGCTAAAAAACAATTATATTCCCCGTTTTTTTTTGCCTTGTGCCACAATTGTGCATTTTTTTATGCAATAAATCTTAATTATAATTTAATAAAAAATCCTTTGGGCTTTTTTTCTCTTACTTAATAATAACAAAGATTTTGTTGGCGATAAAACTTTGTTTTTATTTTAACTCTAAGTTTGGCCCCCCTTTTTTTTTTTTCCCCATTTATGCTAATTTTTTTTATCGAATCAGTGGTGGACTACGCACAATTTCATAGATGGAGCAAGTAAGTATATCAAGGAATTCTTAAAGAAAATTGCAACTCAAAAAAAAAACTCAGGAAAAGATAGCCAAACTTCCTTGGATACATAAGAAGGGCTTGGAATAATTAATAATTGTAGTGGGTACATGTTAGTAGGGGAAGGCAGCGAGCATGTACCTGACAAACTTGTGTGAATGGATGGCGAAACTGGGGCGGGGCCTTAGCAAAGGGATAAAAACTGCTAAAAAGTAACAAGCGATAGAAAGTTGTGGAGAGCCATGATCGCCTATGCCCTGAAGGGATGTTTACTTTACCGTAAAGTAAACGAAAGTGCTTAAGTTAATGAACGTTGATATAAAGAAAAGTGATTAAATATGAAAATTAAAAAAAAAAAAATCAAATCAAAATAAGAGATACATTAAAATTAAAAAGGAATTTGTGCGTACGAGAGATTTTGAAAAATTAAAATTATCGTTATTCTCAAGAACACTAACGCTTTCATTTAACGGCTGTTCAAATATTCGTTTTACTATCAACAGCCTTTCTTCGGCCGTTGTTAGACAAGATAAACTTTTTTTACTATGTAATTACTTAAAACAAAAAGAAATTACTCATTAAAAAAAAATATAATGTTAGGTGATTTTTTTAATGCAGGTAAAAGTAAAACAGTCACCTTGCTTTTGTCGTCTACTTACTACTCTAATGTATTAAAAGCAGCGAAAATACAGTTTGTTATCAATCAAAAGTGAAATTTTCAAAAGCAACAAAATATTTAAAATTTAAAACAAATATTACAAACCTGATATTCAATTGTCGTGCGACTTAGCACAGGACGTAGTCAACTGACCAGGTGAATATTTTCACGGGGACTAATGTGGCCTATCACCGTGCACATGGTATTTTTCCCCTCTTTGATGCTTACTTCAAAAACGTCGACACTCTTTTTAGGAAGAACATTTATGACTAAATTTTAATGACAAAAGCAAGCAGACACAAGAATAAAATAACATTGTTGACAATTTGGAAATGTTTCAAATTCATTTTGTTTTGAATTGGATAGACCAGTAGAAACCTTTTTTCTAAAATTTCTCTCTTCTAGTCTAAAAAAAATCTATTGACAAAAAATAAAAAAGGCATTTCAAACTACCGGCTAAAAATTAAAATTCTTCTATGGATGATGAAAATCCCCTAGAATACATACACGAAAAACCTACTCAATAAAACTAAATAAATAAAAAAAAAAAACAACTTTTAAAAACATTGGTTCATAAACGTCAATTTTGGTACAACTACATCTAAGTAACTTAAGTTTGAACTCATGTTTCGAATGTTGTTAATGATGTTAGTCGATGTAAGATTTTTTTTTATTAGAAAGATATCGAAATGACCATTTTTGAAAAATGTTAGTTATTGTTATAATTTCACAAACGAATTTTTATCATCATGTTTATTCGCTATTTCTGCACACCACTTTGCTTGCACTTAATGTTCAATCACTAAAAGAGTGAAAAAGCAGAAAAGAAAAAAAAGGAATTATGCTAGAAGAGAAAACTAAAATAATTTTTTTTTTTCTAGAGTCTAAAGAGAATCATTTTTGTTGGGGAATGGATTATGGTTAAATAAATTAAAAATTATTGGATTGATTTGGTCTGGATGAATGAATGAATGAATCTCATTCAAATTACGGAATCTAGAATAAAAAAAAAGAATGAAATAGTGGATGAAGGTTAAATAAACGAAAATATTATTTTGGTTTAAATGTAGATATCAAATGAAAAAAAAAACCTTTTTATTTATTTTTGGGGTTTTTTAGTCAAACTCAAAATAACGTCTTTTTATATGTATTCGAATCAGTTAAATTTTAAAAGCACTAAGGAATTTTTAATCGAAGTATATTTATTTATCTAACACAAACAAGAAAAAGTGATTTATTTAAAAAAGAAAAAATCACATAATAAAATAAATGCGCTTGCTTCTTTTTTGACCTACGAATTTCACATTAAGGACGAAGGAGTCATAATCGTTCCCAATCAATTATAAATGTTTCAGCTTAGAGTGTAATTTATTTTTATGTAATATTAAATAAATGGTAAATGTTTCATTAGCTAAATAGAACCTTTTGAAAGTGTGCAAACTGGAAGGAAAAAGAAATATCGTCATATAACTTAACTAACAGTTCGTCACAGGGACAACATCTTCAGGTGGTATCATTCATTGAACAAACTAAAAAACAAGGAACGAAATGTAGGAGTGTGTAAAAACTGTAAATAATTGCAATAACGATAGCGGAATTAATTCACAGCGACTTATATGTAGATAAATGTTATTTTAGTCGTTCTGCAATAAGAAAAGGTGAATTAAAAAAGATTTTCAAGTTGTGAAAGCTCACGCACTCACAAAACCTGGAAATTAAACGAAAATAATAGCAGACCAACCTTATCAATGGAAAACGGCCTTTACCGGAAGCGTGTAGGCAACGCGTGCGCATGGAAGCACACTCTCCGTTAATAGCTTAAAATAAGGGGTTCGAACTAACGTCTCTTCTCTACAATCTCTTTTATTTAATTTAATCTTTCGGCTCAGTATTAAAATAACTAATTTAGCCGTAGTGATTTTAAAATTAAAATAAAATCAATTTTAAAATGATTATTGAAAATATGAAATTTATTTTTACAGTTTTATTAATAATTTATTTTTACAATTTCATTAATAATTTATTTTTACAATTTCGCTAATAATTTATTTAATAATCAAAATAATGTTTACTAATCAATTCAACATTAGATAAAGAAACAACAATATCTTAAAATGATATAAAAATGTTTGTTTAATTTCAATAATCACAATGAGTAAAGAAATTTCTTTTTTTTTATACTATGATATTTGAAATTTTAATTTCATAATTATAGTCACACCAGTGAACCAAACAATACATTACAAAAAAAAAAAAAAATTCTCCACAATCAGCTGGAAAAGTAATTATATAACCCAAAATAAAGAAAGCTAAGAAGAGTAACTAAGATCCCTAGCAGTGATATTATGAAGTTTCCTTATGTACTCACAGGTGGCCCAAAAGATAACCCCACCCAATGAGTTTATCTTGAAAGTTATTTTAACCTGATTAGTCACACTAGTGTTATTTAAAAATTGTACCAGTATTGCAGATTAAGGATTTTTGTATTTTATATTATGAAAAATTAGGGAAAAAACAAAATCTATTAATGTATATTTTTATGGGTTTGGTTAAAAGAGATTGGGGAGAATGGAAATCAAGCGACAACAGGGCCCACCATAAAAAAATTGATGAGAGATATTCAATGAGATATAAAATCAAAACAATTTTATTAAAAGAAAACAAAAAAAAGATTAATTAATTATTAGGGGTGCAAAAATTTGGTGGTTTGTATGCCTATAAAGGGGGTAATAAATTTCTGGACGAGTAACTTATTTTTTCTGAAATAAGGCTCATTAAAAGGGTCCAGTTTTACAATCAAAATCAATCAAATAAGATAAAATATCACAAGAGAAATGTCACCGTTACAAAACAACACAAATTACAATGGAGAAGGTACAATAAAAGTGTTTCAGTGAGGTCGAACCCATCCTAAAAATTAAGTTCTCATAATTTTCTCATATTTTTCTAGTTGTATTATTATTATTATTAACTTAATATTTATGAAAAAATATAAAATTTACAGTAGTTAAAACATACAACATATTAATCTGCAAAGTTTTAATTTTTAAGCATTTGTAGTTATTAAGTTATTAGAAAATGTATACTCTTCAATTAACACATTTTTAAGCATAATTTAACATATTTCTGTTAAATATTCGCACAGAGCCTTGTGTTTACTACTTGGTCTCTGCTTTTAGCTTAAATAGGAGACAATATATCAAGTACTGTTTTTTTTCTGTTTTTCAGACATTTTTTTTCCTATGAAATATCTCCAAAAACACACGGCATACTATAAATTTAAGGTCAGTGGCAGGAGTTATAAGTTTAGGATGTAGAGTGAGCATCAGCTCCTCAGTTACACCTGATTCTGAGACCTTGAAAGTAAAAAAGGTCCAGTGTTTCAAAATTAAATTAACAATGTTTTGAGAGAAGCTATTTATACCTTGAAGGTATAAAATGTGAATGTTCTTAATAGTGAGTTATTGAAGTTCATGACAGAATCTGTTCTTGGCTTCAGAGTTCAGAGTCTTCAATGTAGAGTATTGTTTTGAGAACAGTATTTGTCTATATTTCTGAGATGAGGTATTATGTACATTATTTACATTATTCGAACTATTGTCCTCATCTTTGATGCCATATTTATTACAACGTTTCGGCCATTGTACGGCCCGGCCTTCTTCAGGTGGTTAGAATGTTGAACTGACATCCATTAAACATGGAACTAGAACAGTCTACCCCAGCGAAATAAAGGGTTCAGTTTGACATTTCAACCACCTGAAGAAGGCCGGAGCGTACAACGGCCGAAACGTTGTAATAAATATGGCGACAAAGGTGAGGACACTAGTCCGAATAATGTAAATAAAGAACAGTATTTGTTTGCTTATGTGGAAACAACTATTTTTTTTTTTACAGTAGTTGGGGTGGAAATGGGAATTATGTTGTCAAAATGACAATTTGCTTGTCAAGACTTTGTAGAGTGGGTTTTCCTGGCTGCTCAATCAACTTTTCAGATATTTTTAGAAGGTGTCACTTCTGCTCCTTGGTGTTGTTTCACCTACTCTCCTGGCATCACGTCTCTTACTGTTGCTGATGGTTGTATTGCAGGGATTTTTATAGCTAAAAGTTGGCTCTGATTTACCTGAAAAATTTTGGCTGTCGACAAGTATTTCAACCAGTTCGAATAGCCATTGGTGAAAAAGTTAGGTTTATCAAAATATTGTAATAGAAAAAACACTTCTTTTTTTCTTTCCCTTTTCTTCACCTTCAATTGACCCTCCACTTCTTGGTTAAGGAAATTTGCTTGCAGAGTGGCAAGGTACAGGTTTCAGTAATTATTTTATTACCTTTATCCTTTCCCCCAAACTACCTAGAACTGATTCAAATTAAGTCAGTTTCCTACCTCCATAACATTCTTTCCCTGTGCCTTTTTCTATGAATATTTTTAGGGTAATTGTTTTGATAAACTTTTCTCTTTAGTACCTCAACTTCATGAATTTAAGTGTAGTACTAGATTGGCAGTAAGGTTTCATCATTTTACAGTTGAAATTGCTAGATGCAACCTTAAGTTCTATGCTAACAGTTTCTTCTCTCACATTTCTTGCTTGTAGAACTCTCTTCTGGCTTTTTCCTTTCCAGTCAACTTTGATCTTCAAAAATTTAAATGCAATGTCAATCATTATCTTCCATCTTTTTATTTCCTGTTCTTTTATTTTTCTCTCCCCTTAATAGTGTTTTTTTCTTATCTTCACTCACACTCAGCAACTCATGCCTTTATTGTCTTGCATGGAGTTAAATGATTAAAAAAAAGAAAAACACTCTATACCCTTCTTTTCCTTTTACACAAATTTATTTCAAACTAGCAGGAGAGCCTGGCATTGCCAGGGGATGTAACAGTAAGAGATAGATCAAGTATCAATCATTATAAAGACTGAAAAATAAAATTGACAAAGATTATTGTTTAAGGTTGACGAACACGCATGTCTTAATTAGTTTTTTTTTTGTTTTTTTTACGAATTGATCAAACCCAAACTCAAACATTGTTTTCAATCGTTATGAGTCTATCGATTGAATACAATTTTATTATAAACAATTGTCTTGTAAATGAAATTTTTAAAGCATTCTGAATGTAAGAATAAAGAAAAAAGTGTGCAAGACAATAAGAAACACTACCTGCCAAAAAAAGTGAAGTTTTGTTGAAATCGGTTGAAAAATGTAGGAAATCCGATCCCATATATAAACGAACACACACACACACACACACACACACACACACACACACACACACACACACACACAAAAACAGCCTGGGTCTTATAAGTATAACTCGATATGAGTTGTCTCCCTTTCATTCTGGCGACAGAATCGTGTTTTATCGTGTTTTCAAATTGATTTCTTGCAAAAACAATTGTGTTTTTCCAATTTTTGGCGCTGTCCGAACCACCGCAAGGTATTTTTACGTAGTTCTGTGAAGTTTTGTTGAAATCGGTTGAAAAATGTATGAAATCCGATCCAATATATAAACGTACACACACACTGCGTTTTATAATAAGTAAGATGAACAAATTCTTTCTGTTTAATTTCCTACTTTATAAAAGTCATTATTTTGTATTGTTTTGTTATCTTTTTCTATATGGGAGAATTTATTAAAATTTATATAATAAAAAAGAAATATAGAATTATATAAAAAGAATAAAAGGGTAGATAAAAAATAATACGATAGACTAGGTTTGTTTATTACACAAATCACAAATGATGTTAAGTTCTCATAATTTTCTCATTTTTTTCTAGTTGTATTATTATTATTATTAACTTAATATTTATGAAAAAATATAAAATTTACAGTAGTTAAAACATACAACATATTAATCTGCAAAGTTTCAATTTGTAAGCATTTGTAGTTATTACGTTATTAGAAAATGTATACTCTTTAATTAACACATTTTCAAGCATAATTTAACATATTTCTGTTAAATATTCACACAGAGCCTTGTGTTTACTACTTGGTCTCTGCTTTTAGCATAAATATGAGACAATATATCAAGTACTGTTTTTTTGCTATTTTTCAGACTCATTTTTTTTCCTATGAAATATCTCCAAAAACATACGGCATACTATAAATTTAAGGTCGGTGACAGGAGTTATAAGGTTAGGATGTGGAATGAGCATCAGCTCCTCAGTTACACTTGATTATGAGACCTTGAAAGTAAAAAAGGTCCAGTGTTTCAAAATTAAATTAACAATGTTTTGAGAGAAGCTATTTATGCTGTTGGGATACTGGGATATTGACAGGAAACAAAATTCTTGCTACAGTAGCACCTTTCTTTCTTTCTTTCTTTCTTTCTTTCTTTCTTTCTTTCTTTCTTTCTTAAATGACTGGTTACAATAATACAACTGTATACTACGTTTCAGTCGTATTAAGCACTCTAACTTTCCTTTTAGTTATTACATTCTAAATAGTTACCATAAGTTTGGCTTTTCTTCTCGGACTGTGATGAATTTGTCATGACTGGTCAGGTTTTCATGCTGAAATCTGCTATTCAGTGGCTAGAATTGGGGATAATGGGGAGGCTATGAAGTATAAAGAAAAAAAAACTTTTTTCTGATTTCTCCTTCAAAGCTTCTTTTAGTAGAGGTGGGGTTGGCATCTAATGCATCAGAACATCTTATAAGCAGCAAAATATGAAAGTCAATTGGAAAAAAAACAACAAAATCTTCCCTTGTCTCATTTATTTCCGGTATGAAAACTTCAAAAGAAGAAACTCAAATCAACAATTCATGAATATTTATTTTTTTTTACACCTTCTTTCTCTTTTTCTTTGTGGACAAGTTGAATATTTTGACAAAATCTTTACCCCTGCTCAACCTTTCACAGTTTTCTACAATAGGAATAGCATTTTGTTGTAAAATATACTTCAGTTATATATGATAAAAATAAATATCTTTTCAGAATATTATTTTATTACATTGAAATATAAAGTATATAATCAACAACAAATTAGTAAATGACTGACATAAAGTTAAACTTATCTCTTTCTTTCTTTCTTTCTTTCTTTCTTTCTTTCTTTCTTTCTTTCTCCTGCCATAAAGTTAAACTCATCTCTTGTTTATTGGAGTGAAGGACAAATTATAAAATTTCTTTCTTTCTTTCTTTCTTTCTTTTTTTCTTTCTTTCTTTCTTTCTTTCTTTCTTTCTTTCTTTCTTTCTTTCTTTCTTTCTTTCTTCCCTCCCTACTAGCCATAAAGTTAAACTCATCTCTTGTTTATTGGAGTGAAGGACAAAATATAAAATTTACCAGTACAAAAACAGGATTAGCAAACAAATTTCAAATTCTAGCTGAGGTCCATTTTTTTAATCATTTCACCCCAAGCAAAGTGATAATGCAAGAAGATGAAGATGCAAGAGGTTACTGGGAGTGGAAGAGAGCAAGAAGACTTTATTGAGGAGAAACTACAATAAAAGAACAGGATTCAGGAAGACAGAAGATGGTGATTGGCATTGCATTTAAAATTTTGAAGATTTTAGGTGACAGGGAAGCAAGAAATTGGAAGTGTGTTTCACAGGTGAGAAGTGCGAGAAAATGACAATTAGAATAGAACACAGTTGCATCTAGTTCAACAGTGAAACAGACCTAGTGGTCAATCTAGTAGCACGCATAAATTCATGCAGTCGAGGTATCAAGGAGAAAAGCTCATCAGAACAATTGCCATGAAAATATTTATAGAAAAGACAGAGGGAAGCCATGTCACAGGTAAATGAGAAAGTGACTGAAGTTGAGATGCCAGAAACAATTACATTCATTTATATTTCTTTGCACTGTTTTTGATCAATTTCTGTTGGGAATGGTGTGGCTTCTCTATGCACTTTATCCCATCTGTAGATATCTTAAAAAATACCTTATACATTTCATGCTCTGGTGCTGTAGTGGTATGTTAATAAGAATGAACCATTTGTAGATGTCTGCTTATGGCTGCATGAATAACATGACCACACAGTTTATATTAAACGTAAAATACCACAAAATATGAAATACAAGAAGGAATAAAGGTTTTATAACAAACAACATTATATTCATGTACTCTTTCCGACTGAAGAAGTCCTTTTGAAAGATGAAACATCTCACATAAGTTTTTTTCCCTTTTTTCATTTGGTTACTTACCATATAATATATAGAGTTTATATATCATATTCTTTGAGTATTTTTAAGTGAATTTCAAAGACAATATTTAGATATCTTTACATAGATTTATTCAACCACATATGCACCATTTTACCTTTTGCCATCATTGAAGTTCCATTATCCTCCCAGAACTTAGCATTTGTTTGGGTAATTGATGAACAAGGTGAGAAAATTTAAAAATTGAAGAACAAAGGAGAACAAATTTAACTAGAACTTGAATGAAACAACTGTCAGTTTTTCAATATGTTTTTTATATTTGATATTATCTTTCATTTTATCAAAAAATTATGCAGAAAACTCCATTCTCCATGATAGTAAAAACCAATTTTCAGCATATAGGGAAGAAAATAAAAGTCTTTCTGCTTTCTATAAAAGTACATTTATATTTCTGCCATGTATTTTTCTAGAGTTTTCATGTATTACCAGGGAAACAAATGGACAAACATTGCCTTCTATAAGTTACAATATAAATCAAATATTTTTAAAGTGACTTCATAGTTTTATATTCACAAGTATTTATAGAGTAATGTACTTGACTGGCTTGTTTCTTGTTATTAAACAAATGCAACATTGCTAACCTATCACTATTCTCTGGTTATTTTCATGTCAAATGTTCAGATCAGTTACATTCCTTAGTTCCACCAGTTCAGACCTTTACAGCGGGGACCCACATGGTTGACTTATCTCCATTCTCCTCTTATTCCATTGGCAAAAGTGGGTGTGCAGGTGATGCTGCTTGGGATGAGAAATAGGAGAGCTGGGTTCAAATTTCACTCATGCTCAATCTTATGCTAAATACCTTTGGGAATGGTAAGAATCCATCTTCTCCTCCCAGCTATGGGTTAAATAGCAAGACTTGTATCTGGAAAAAATCATTCTCGAAAAACTGTTAATGCAATATTTACTTGCAAAGAAAAAAGAAATCTAACAATCTAGCATGTTTTGGCTTTAAATAACCCACAAAGAGTTGATAAGTCATAAAAAATAAGTCAATCAAACAAAGAATTGACAAGGAATAATTTCTACTCAGACAGCTTCTACTGTACTTTGGGGAACAGAATCCTGAAAGGATGCTTCCTTGATCATTATGATCTTAACATCTTCAAGTTTAAGGTTGTTATCTATCCTACATATCCTCATAATATGCACTTCTTACTTCCTCCTTTTATACCCTCACAACAAATTTAAAGTTTTTAGTTTCCATTTTTGAAACATGGTTATTACTGTGTAGCGAAAAACCATATTTTAAATCAGTTAATTTATAATATTTATGCTCTGTAAATTTACATTGAGCACTGTTTTGTAAAAAAAAATAAAAAAATAACAAGAACACTGGATTATATATCTTACAGTTCTTTATATATATATATATATATATATATATATATATATATATATATATATATATATATATAATTTCAGATATATCTGTAAAAAGACAATATCAATAAACACAAAAGGAAAACTTATCAAAGCCAACACATTTCGTCCTCTGATGGACTTTATCAAGACAAATGCAAAAAGTATTTATTAATTTCATAAAAAAAAATCATCACTTTCGTTTATTAGACATTAACCTTTAATATACTGGAGGTGATTTTGCTTGCAAAGCAAAAATTTTATCCTGCCACTGTATGTGATTCAGGTGAATGAATAATAACATGATTGAATTTTGCAGTTGTGTTGTCAAATCCTCTATGGCAACAGAAAATAACTAAGCCTGAAATTAAGTAGCCTTGAAAAACAATGCAGTGGAAAGGAAAGTTATGATTAATACAGAGTGTAAAAATTTAAACAAATGAAAAGTATGTTAAAATTACAATATATATTTGCTAATAGCATTTACTAAGTTTTTGTAATAGGAAATAAATATAGTCACAATTTAATTTAAAAATACGCTTGATATTTCGGCCCAAATCAAAAGTTTAAAATATAAAATAACGAATCTATGATTAAGTAATTGAAAAATAAACAAATACATAATCAATAAGTTTGAACATTGTGATTTATAGAATATTACTTAGAAATTTGCAATAATGATGTAATTATATATTAAGGAATTAAAAAGAAAAAAATAGAAAGAGGAAGAGGAATTTTAAAGGAGGAAGGCAAAGAGGAAGATTTCAACTCTCTTATCCTTCTCTATATAAGTACTTTTAGAGGTATCCTGGGTATGATGATAAACTACATCCGGCAGCAAGGCCTCTGACTGAGGAGTGTGGAACCATCTCTTAATTACTGCTGTTTCCAGGTATAGGTTGGTAGCACCTGTTAGAATCTCAGTGCCAGTTATGGGCAAATAGTTAACTCTAAAACTAGGATCAAAGCACTATGAAAGTATTAATTTTTTTTTTCTGACTTTGAACTCAAAATTTTCCTTCTTGGGGTTACTTGTTTGCTATATAAGCAAACAAGTGACTCCAGTTAGATCAAAACCTATGTCCTTAGGTGGCATACATTTTACCCCCATTGGTTAAAAACTCAAGATTCACTATCCAATCAAATCACATTTGCAATTTAAA